>JAPYZJ010001858.1:0-34451 GCA_030522765.1 Ophioninae sp. B BG-2022a
TGAATTTGATGAGAAAATTTATTTTGGCAAAATAAAAAAAATTGAGATTCCAGGGAACACTCGATTTTTCTTACTCGTTTGAAATTTTTATATTTGTTTTTTTTGGTTGACCGATTTGGGTTTGTTTGGGTTCGAATTTTTGTTTAGTATTTTTAATTAAATTAAAGGTTAGGATAGTCGAGGAAAAACGAATAAAAAAGTTAAAGAATTTAATAATGCGATAACAATATATTGAACAATAATTTATAAAAATAAGTGAATTTTATGAGAACATTTATTTTGGCAAAATTTTAAACTAAAATGAATATAAAATTAGGGGGTTTGGGTTTGAAAAAAATATTGAGTTCGAAAAGTAAGGGAGAAGCTGTCACACGTTTGCGTCTATATCCCCACGTACTGACGTGACGGGATTGAAAAATCTTGAGATTGCGAAAAATAAAAAAAAGGCCCGATCAATTCGGGCATCCCGGCGGGGCTGCATGGCGAAGTCATCATCTCGTCGACGTCCAACTTTTAAAACAAGCTGTCGAGAAAACTTCAAACTCGATTCCCGTGCCTTATCTTCCTTCTCTCTCTCCACCCACCCTCCCTTTCTCTCTCTCTGTCTCTCTCTCCTTTACTTTACTTTTAAGTCTTTATTTTACTTTTAAGTTTATTTTTAAATTATGAGTTAAGAATATCTGCAATCAATTTTGCGCTGAGACTGTATATTTCTGAACGTTTTTGCCTTTTTCTCTTAATTTTTCGTTTTTTCGTTTTTTTATGTTATATTATTAACTTGTTATTTATTTTGTTAAACTTTATATCTTTATTTTGTGGAAATTTTCGTTTGGGTTTGTTTGGGTTTTTTTTCGGTTTAAAAAACAATTTTAACCCTTGATTTCAAACAAACCCAAACATTTACAAAATTTGTAGTTTCGGAATATTCAAATTCGGGATTTTGAGCCTTCTGGTCAAACAAACCCAAACAAATTTCTTAAAGGTCATGCCAGAAAAAGCACGAAATTTGTTTGGGTTTGTTTGGGTTTGTTTGACCAGAAGGCTCAAAATCCCGAATTTGAATATTCCGAAACTACAAATTTCGAAACCCAAACAAACCCAAACCAATTTCTTAAAGGTCATGCCAGAAAAAGCACGAAATTCGTTTGGGTTTGTTTGGGTTCGTTAGTTTGATTTTAAACCCTTGATTTCCACCAAACCCAGGCAAACCCAAACAAACCCAAACATTGACAAAATTCGTAGTTTCGGAATATTGAAATTCGGGATTTTGAGCCTTCTGGTCATTCGAAGTTTGGGTTTCGTATTCTATCCCCGATTACACGAAGGAACGCCGATAGTGGCTCCCTCCCAGCTCAGGGTGAGGGTTTACGAGATCCCTTGGCGTGTACACAGACGTACACATATTTTACGTCGGACCATCAGGATCATACGAGGGATCATCTTCGCTCGTATTTTCCATTTCTCCTATACCACCGATCGCACCGAATATGCGGATGTTCCGAATTCCTGAGAAAATTCGAGAGAAAAAAAAAATTGAGGAGGGCTCGAGATAAAACATACGCCCGAAATCGGCGGATGAAAGAAATTGCCTCGAAACGAGAGTTATTCATCTGTTTTTTTTTTATCCGTGGTATTTCGTGTATTCAAATCGTTCTTTTTTCTGAGATTCGTGTTGCTGGGGTTGAAACGACAATATGCGAAGGAATTGCGCACCGGAGAATACCATAAAAATGGATTTGACGTTCAGAAGAGGTTTTTCACGTCGGTGACAATTCTTGAAAAGATTTGCCCACTTTTGGAAATTTTTTGCTGATTTATCTCAACGAGGGTCCACCTAAAACCATCGGGACATTTTCAGGTTCATTTTTACGAAAATTCCAGCGAGATCGATCAATTAGTTTTTTAGTTTATCGTGAGGGTACGAATGTTTGGGTTTGTTTTGGTTTTTCAGGTTTTTCTTACTTTTTGTTAAAATTGCGTTTTTTGGTATTAAAAATTGTGAGAATATTATTCTAGAAATGTTTTTTTAATTATCCCAGTCTTATTTTCTACTTTCGGCAAAAACTATGACATATTATGTAATCAGCGGAAAATTTACGATTAAATAGACATTTTTAATAGTATTAAAAAGGAAAAACAAAATTTCGACTTTCCCCGGGCACTTTTCCGGAATATCGAAAATTAAGAGATTTCAAAAGGGAGTAGAGTGAGCTTCTTGTATGCTATGGAGATTCAATGGGTGTATTTGGAAAAGTTTTTTGCCTGACTTAATTAACGGCGTTGGAATCGTATCGATATCTCTTATAGTTTTCCCGGGAAGTCCACTTGAAAAATCGCAAAAAAGAGGCAAAGGGAAAAATTAGCAAAATTGCAAAAATTAGCAAATATGGAAAAATGATTTTTTTAATCAAAATTATTATTGGAAAATTATTATTAGAAATTATTTTAGAAAGAATATTTTTTTAGAAATTATTTTAAAACAAAATATTAATAGAATTTTTTTTAGAAAATTATTATTAGAAATTATTTTATTATAAAATTATTATTCGAAAAATTAGCAAAATATGGAAAAATTAGCAAAATATGGAAAAATTAGCAAAATATGGAAAAATTAGCAAAAATCGATGATCCAACTTTGAAATTCTGCCAAAAATCAAAAAATCATCGAAACTTGATAATTCAAGTATCATTTTGTCGAGAAAATCACAACAAAGCGATTGAGCACACAGTGGGGTGCCAAATCCTAAAGAAAAATAACTTACCACCGATTTAGTGAAAAAACTATTTTTCCCCAAAAATCCAAAAAATGTTTGAATAAAAACATTTTTTTTTATTGATCCATTTCGACGTAATATTATTCCCTGAGTACGAATCTATCATTCATTTCCACGAAAAGCCAAAATTATCATGAAAAAAAATGACTTGGTGCGCAGCTCGCGAAATAAACCCCGAAAAATACATAAGCTATGTGGATTCGTCCACGCGGATAAATAATACATGCGGCCCGCGGGGATGTCCCGACCGGAAGGATATATGCCTCGGGTTGGTCGCGAGGCGGAAAATAAAAGAAAGTACAACTTCGGAACGGTGAGAAAGTACGAGGTTGGTGGATGTGTGTGGCTTTTGCTGGTTGGCCTCATCCCTCTCGCTTGAGACAAGAAATATCATATATCTGAATATATTTATTCCCGGTTTCAGCCGGCGCCCCCCCCCCCCAGTTCCCATCTCTGTTACTCTCTATCTCGGAGACAAAAGCCGATCGATACAGCGAACCATCACCGGTCCAATATCGCGTTGTTGAAACGCGTTACCAGGCGATCATTCGATGTTCGTTTGATTATTTCTTTTATCGATTAACGCCATGTTGTCTCGACCGAGCGTTGTCCCAAATCAGTCACACTTGCGTTCGTGCTCGGCTCCGTTATCTCGCCCAACGAAAATCCTTCATTATTTTTAGGTTTCGCTGGTTCGTCGTTCGAAGCTTTGGGGTTGTTTGGGTTTGTTTGGGTTTGTTTGAATTTTTGTTTTGGTTTGGGTTCGCTTCGATTTGATTGAGTTTAGGTTTGGGTTTGTTTGGGTTTGTTTGAGTTTTTGTTTTGGTTTGGGTTCGCTTCGATTTGATTGAGTTTGTATTTCCGTTTGGGTTTGTTTGGATATGTGTGGGTTTGCTTGGGTTTGTTTGGGTTCTGCTCCGATTTGATTAAGTTTTTGTTTGGGTTTGCTTTGATTTGATTGAGATTAGGTTTGGGTTTGTTTGGGTTTGCTTTGATTTGATTGAGTTTTTGTTTGGGTTTAGGCTCGCTTTGATTGAGTTTTTGTTATGGACTTGAAGTTCGTTGCGACGCAACGAAATTTATTTTCTCATTTTGTTATTTTCTTAAATCTATTATTTGGCGATATATATTTTTTTCTATTTAAATTCTATGTTATCACAATATAATGTTTAGGATTTGTATAATTATTGAGGTATTTTAATTACGATTATATTGAAAAAGAAATAGAGAAATTAAAAAATAATGATTTTCGTTGCCTCGCAACGTTGCGAATTTTGTTTGGGTTTGGGTTCGCTTTGATTGAGATTTTGTTTGGGTTTGGGTCCGCTTTGATTTGATTAAGTTTAGGTTTGGGTTTGCTCCGATTTGATTGAGTTTTTGTTTGGGTTTGGCTTCGCTTTGATTTGATTAAGTTTAGGTTTGGGTTTGTTTGGGTTTGCTTCGATTTTATTGAGTTTTTGTTTGGGTTTGGGTTCGCCTTGATTTGATGAAGTTTAGGTTTGGGTTTGTTTGGGTTTGCTTCGATTCGATTGAGTTTTTGTTTGGGTTTGGGTTCGCTTTGATTTGATTAAGTTCTCATTTCCGTTTGGGTTTGTTTGCATGTGTGTGAGTATGTTCGAGTTTGCTTGGGTTTGCTCCGATTCGATTGAGTTTGGGTTTGCTTTGATTTCATTAAGTTTCCGTTTCGGTTTGGGTTTGTTTGCGTTTGCTAAGATTTCATTAAGTTTCCGTTTCGGTTTGGGTTTCTTTGGGTTTTCTAAGATTCGATTGAGTTTTTATTTCCGTTTGGGTTTGTTTGGATGTGTGTGAGTATATTCGAGTTTGTTTGGGTTTGTTTGGGTTTGCACCGATTTTATTGAGTTTTTGTTTCAGTCTAGGTTTGTTTGGATATGTTTAGGTTTCCTTGGATTTGTTTGGGTCTGTTTATATTTGTTTGGCTTTGGCTTTGTTTACCTTTGGGATTGTTTGGGTTTGTTTACCTTTGGGATTGTTTGGGTTTGTTTCCTCGTATGAACACGTCTTTCGAATAAGATCAGATCACACAACATTGAAAACGTATCGACTCGGAAAAATAAGGCACCTAAGACACCGATGTTATACGGAGACGTATAACTCTCGCAGACCCGAGGCGAGCGCGCGCCGCGCACGTCGCCTACAAACTTAATTCAAAATTTATTCATGAACGAGCAACAGCCGAGGAAAAGTGTCTCGGTTGGCCGGCACGAGAAGTTCCTCATACCGAACTACCTCGCTTCGACGAAGTATTTCTCCCCCTCCCCCCCTCCCTTCCGCCTTTTTCGCCAATCCCCTCCCCCAAAGCCCCCCGGTTTGGGTCCTCGCATTATACATGTAAATGTTGAAGGTACCGAGTCCGCGAGAGAGACGGAGAAAGAGAAAAAAAATGCCCCGCCGGCCCCCCCCCCCCCCCCCCCCCCGAGGAATTTTGCGCGGGAACGAAAACGAAGATAAGAGGATACGGAGAGTAAAAAAAAAAGGGGGGGGGGGGAGAAATATATGCAAGGTGGGCCATAATGTTACCTTCCCATGAATACGTAATCTCCGTCGTTCTCGTCTTCGCCAAACCCCCCCCCCCCCCCCCCTTCGAAAATCTTTCTTCTTCTTTTTTCTTCTTCGTAGCCCTTGGGGCCCTTCGGAGTATTTTCATTTTCCGGGCTCGCGTGACAATTAAGTATCAAGCGGACTCGACACCGCCATCGATTCGATAGTCTAGCTTATCTCGACGGGGGGGGGGGGGGGGGGGGTGTGGGGCGATCCGGATTTGACCCCGCGCGGCCGCTTCCGTTTTTTATCCAGTTGCCCGGTGCAACGACGTGGTGACTCAATCGATATTTATCAGTGTTAATGGAAATATTTTTTTTTTTTGCGCAATTGTTTATTGTTCGTCGATAATGGCTTGGGTGAAAAATGTAATTTATTTATTTGAAAAATGTCCTTGTTTAATGATTAATAAATTTAACTAACTTCAATTATCTCATTGAAATATTAAAAAATTTTATTAATTTAATTAAACAAAGAAATGTATTTATTTTGAAAAATGTCTTTGTTTCACGATTCATAAATTTAACTAATTTCTATTATTTCGTTAAAATACAAAATTTTTATTTATTCGATTAAACAAATAAATATATTTATTTAAAAAATGTATTCGTTTAATCGTTAATAAATTTAACTAATTTCAATTATCTCATTAAAATAGAAAAATGTACATTTATTTAATTAAAAACAAATGTATGTATTTAAAAAATCTATTTAATCGTTAATAATTTTAATTGAATAAATTAGTTTAATTAGTTGTATTAACGATTAAATAAATCAATTTTTGCAATTCAATAAATTGTAATTATAAATAGACTGTGCAATAAATAATAAAAAAAATCGATTGTGCAATCAAATTGGTAATTGTACTGTTTATTTAACTGTAATTATTCATTTCTTCTTTTAGTTAACTATTAAATTCCATTTGTTTTTAAATGATTCCTTAACGATTCGTTATTTATCAACTCGAGCAAACTCAAAACCTTCTTTGGTCCCTGGACTACTTTAACGACCCCCTGGTCTTATCCAAGGTGATGGAGTGGAAAGTGCGAGGGGCAGGGACGGGGGGTTGACTTTTTCAACCCTTACCGATTCGTGCCTGGTAGCGGAGTTGCAAAAAATTCGCGAGCCTTTTTTTTTTGCCCTTTCTGCAGTTTTCTCACCGTAGGTTCGCACCCCTGAACCGGCCCCGAACCGGCCCTCGCAAGCTCCGCTTGACGGGGAAACCCTTGCCAGTGAAATATCACGAGCCTGATTCGGCGATAAGATAACGCCTATCTCAGCACAGCCCGAGCTTTAATCTCAGAAATAATCTTCTCTCTCTCTCTCTCTCTCTCTCTCTCGCTCTCTTCGTTTCACTATCATTGCAGGGGATAAGAGTTATGACTGCCGATCGTGTTACGTAATAGGTTGCACTCGATTAAATAATCAGTCTCTATCCCCCGGCTAGCTGCGATTCAATGGTTTTCGTAATATCAATAATAACATCGATATGACTATAATATTGACAATCATAAATAATGTAACGATAATAATGAAGATAATGAGAGCGATAATGATAACACTATTTATAATGATTATTATTAAAAATAAATAAATAGAGTCAGGATCAACAATAATGATGAATAATTAAAAAACTACAAATTGGAACGATAATTGTATATTCTAATAATAATAATAATAATAATGATGATGATAAAGATAAAATATTGAGGATTTTAACATTAATATTCACCGAGAATTAAAATTCATATGCAACAAAAACAATATACTAATAATAATATTGAATAATAGATAAAATAATAATAATAATAATAATAATAATAATAATAATAATAATAATAATAATGGAAATAAAATAGGATTTTAACGTTAATATTCACGGAGAATTAAAATTCATATGCAACAAAAACAATATACTAATAATAATATTGAATAATAGATAAGATAATAATAAAAAATTCGAGATATTAACCGAGACTTTTATAAGAAGAATAAAAATAATAAATATTAATAACGATTGCCTGCAAAACAAAAAAGATATTTACTATTTATCTAAATATATTTAAAAATATATTTCAAACATTAACATTTATCATTATCACGAAACATTGAAATTTTATTATAAACATATTTTTAATATACATTTAACATTTGTCTGAATATATTTAAAACTATATTTAAATAAAAATAAGAAAGCAAGGGAAAAATAGCAACAAAAGCGGCATGAAAATTGTCGCGCAACGTTAAATAAAAAATCCAACAATAGCAACAATGGGAGAGTGGTGATTCTAAGTGACGAATGCGAATAAATCTCCGTGGCCTTGAGTCACGTCACGTACTCAATTAAACAATCATAACCGTTTATTTTTACTGAAAATGTACGAGCAACAGGGGAGAGTTAAGAAAGGGTTGAAAGGAAAGTGGAAGAAGGGCTGGGGAGGGGGTGGGGGAGAAAAAACGAAATAACGTATCTCTCTCTCTCTCTCTCTCTCTCTCTGTATAGTCATTTTCGGCAGTCCTTCAAAAAGCACTTTGTAAAAATTATTATTATTATTATTACTATTATTATTATTATTATTGTATTTTTTACTATCACCGCTATTATTATTATTTTTTTTTATTATTATTATCATTATTATATATTATTTATATTAGGTATATTATGTTTATTATTTTATATTATTTTAATTATTTTAGTATTATTGTTTTCTTTGTTAAAAATGTTATTATTTTTTAAGTTTTTTATGTTATTATCTTTGTTTATTTTTTTTTTGCCGGATAGTCTGTACTAGGGCATAATAAATCATATCATCATCATCATCATCATCACCTCCCTACTTCAGTCTTTATCTCTTTCCGTCCCTCTGGCACGTCGCATCCGGTGCGTTTCTCGTTTTGTTCTGGTCTCGTCGTCTCGGGCGATCTTCGACTTCGTCTTTCGCGGCGTGTATACGATCTCGTACTTACGTACGTACATACGTTTCGCCGCGACGATTCTCCTACGGGAGGACGTGTGGCACTGCCTTAAAATAAACTTCGAGGGTGTGCGGTCACGGAAATTCACGACGCGGATCGTTTCATCCGTGTGGCGCGCACTCGCGATCAACAGTTTCGTTGGGAACGAGAGAGAGAGAGAGAGAGAGAAAGAGATGGACCGACAAAGAGACCGATTAAGGACGACCAACTTTTTTATTCTCGTTACCCTCCTAACACCGTCACACGTTCCTAATAATTATAATAATATTGACTTTTCAAAAATAATTTATTATTGTTGCTCAATAATAATAATAATAATGAATTTAAAAAATATCGAGATAATAGAGTCCATAAAGTTATTACAATTGAAATTTGAAAAATTCTGTACTCATTTCAATCATTGTAATTAAAGGATAATAATAATAATATAAGAATAAGAAAAAACGAATAAAAAAATAATGGCAATAATAACAATGAAAACAGCAAAATCAAGATAATATAGTTGATAAAATGATTATAATTGAAATGTGAAAAATTCTGTACCAATTATCATTATTATAGAGAAAATATAATAATAATAATAATAAGAATATAAGATTAAGAAAAAACGAATAACAAAATAATAGCAATAACAACAATGAAAACAGCAAAATCAAGATAATGTAGTTGATAAAATGATTATACAGTGCAACCTCAATATAACGAACCTCAATATAACGACTTCCTCGATTTAACAAATTCTTCGTAATCCCCTTGAACAAACCTCAATTCAACGAATTACTTGATATAACGAATGTTTTCTTGTCCCCCTCCGATTTGTTAAATCGAGGTTGCACTGTAATTGCAATGTGAAAAATTCTGTACCAATTATCATTATAATATAATATTATTATATTATATAATATTATATAATAATCATATAAGATTAAGAAAAAACGAATAACAAAATAATAGCAATAATAATAATAAAAACAACAAAGCCCAAGAAAATATAGTTAATAAAATTATTGCAATTAAAATGTAAAAAAATTCCCAATAATTCGAATTATCATACTGAAAATATAAAACTAATAATAATAATAATAATAACCATCATAAAAAAATATTTGTTTTCAATAACATTAAAAAAACATAATATTTACCAATATCTGTCCATAAGATCGTCACAAGCACCGACGAAGTACTGATACTCGTATAATTCCTGAATAATAATAGTAATGTTGATAATAATGATAATAATGATACGGAGAAGAGTTTGATGAAACAGGAATTCGTGATGGGTCCTTAAAAAGACCAAACGCGCTGGCAGGTGTGTCCTTCTTCTATGAATACATATATCGTATCTTCGTCGTCAAGAGATCGCTTCAGTTCTCAGTGCTTCACACTCTATGGCTCGAGAGAAGTTACAGCTTTCAATTTGGTGCCGCCTGGTCGGCAAACTTCCTTGGTGGAAAGCTATAAACGAGAATGAAGAAGAGACGAGAAAAACGAGCTGGAAAAGGATAGAAACGTAGATTGAGAGACGGAGAGAGAGAGAGGGGTAGGGTTGATAGGGTATGTCGACCTAATATCCCGGATAGTGTGGACTCTCAAATTTACGTGTTAACCTTCATCGCATCCTTGATCACGAAACATTACGAGCGTCGTGATTTCCTCGCCGGTGTGGTCGACATCCTCCCTAAGTAAGCTTTTTCTTTTTTGAAATCTTCCTATTTTTTTTTACGAAGAACTGTTGGAAAAACGGGTGAAATTCGATACTTTTTGTTCAAACCGCCGCCATTTTGTCAAATTTGAAAAAAAGCTTACACAGCGCGATAGAGAATTACGTTAAAAATGTTCTCTCAAAATTGAGAATAGATATCTTCAAAACTCTTCCTTTGAGAGTGGACACCGATGCGTGAAAGATTGACTGGTCAGATGTCCCGGCCCCTTTCTACAAGAAACGCTGTAGCGACCGCAATAATTTGGATGTCAATTTCAAAATTTGACAGAATCTTTAGAACAGTCTACACTATACCATAATAAAAAAAAAAACAATTTTTTGAAAATTTCACACTGAGACAATCCCTCAAAAGGGCTAATTTAAATTCCTATTTTATTAAAATCAATTCCCTAGGATAAGTTGAATCACGTCATAACCTTCCGCTGAACAATTTTTCGAAATATATCCATCCCCTAAAATTGCCGTCACAGATATCGAGTAGTTGAAACGAGCCCTGACCTCCTCCTGTTTGTCTAACTGATTGCAGATCGGAGGTTCATTGGGGTCGATAAAAGTCGTAACTGACGAGGAAATGATTGAGAAAAGGAGTTTCGATGCGGGTCCAGTGATTCGGAGCATCATCGAGCCGGATCAAGGGCGACTGTTGGAAAGCACGTGACTCTACCAAGGTAGGGAAAAGAAACTAGATCCCAAAAGGAAAGCTTCCGTAAAAGTAAAGATTCAGGAATAAGTGAAGTTAGAAGAGGAAGGGGTGGGGGTGGGGGGGAGGCGGGGGTGATAAAAGAGAACGAAGAATGGACGAGATAAGAGGATCGCCTCAGGGTCGTAGACTCTCTCAGATACTCGATCCGATCGCTCGGCTAGCTTCGGATTTCGCTAGCTCGAGCTCGGCGCCGTGCAGCCCTCGTATGGGGGTTAGGACCGCATCGAGGGATGAAGTATCGCGATCGGAATCCTGTCGGGGAACTTCCAGCGGACCGGAGAGTCCAAGATTGCTTCCAAGGCGAGGTAGACAGGCGCCGGTACCACCACCGAGGCCTAGCCAGCATCAGCTGCAGCATCATCATCGTCATCATCATCATCATCATCATTCCCAGCATCAGCAAATCCAACAGTCGCAACTGAGCAATCAGCAAGTTCGTAACGAATCTCCATCGTCATCATCAGGAGTTGGAGGTCAACACTTGGCCAATTCTCCTTACGTGAACGTCCCGTGTAATCTGGTCTTCCAAAAGGACAAAAGCTTCGCCGATAGCGCTAAAAGTGCTGGATATTCCGAGCTTAAAGATCCGAAAACAGGTAGCAAGTGTAATCCGTATGATTTCACTTCCGAATCGAGTGGTCGTGTCGAATATCCAGCTGATAACAAAAGAACGTACGGGCCTGATCTCAGCGCTGGTAGTTTTGAGAACAAAGCTCTCGACATCAGCCAAACCTTCAATCGCCTTGGAAGAGCTATGTACGATCAAAGCCAATCTAATCCTGGACGTGGTCATGATAGAAACTCAGCTTTTGCTAATGATCGTCAACAACGAATGATCGATGAAAGACGCGATTTATCGGTCACCAATGATCCTCATAGGTTACTTATCGAAAGAGCCGCCGCCACACTCGCTTCCAATTCACCTGCCAATACCCTCGTGCCAACCGTTAACCTTCTAGCTAACAAAACTTCCGGCAGATCTACCAACGAATCATCCAAACGCGACAAAAACGATATTAGACCCAATTATGGACCTTCCAAGAGCTTTGACGGATACCCCAATAATGGCGCCGAAGAACTCAACTGGCAGGAGAGGTGCCTCGAACTTCAGCTTGAATTACATCGAAGCAGGAGCCAAGCTACTAGGGTCAGAGACATGCTCAGGGAAAAGGTGAGTCTTTTTATGTTTTTTATCATACGGTTCGTCATCAGTCCTTTTTATGTTTGTTTGGGCTTTTAGGATTGTAAAGCTTGCGGCGTTTTAAAGTTTACCTTTTTCGGTGGAAATACGGTTGGTCCATTTTCAGACCTGTGGGCGTGAACTTTTGCAGGATTGAGGATGAGCTTCCATCCATTGATAATTAATGACAAATTTTTGAATACTTTTGAACCCCATATTCGGAAGGGATGATGGCATGATATTACGTCGTTGACAAAAACGCGGTGTGTTTTTAGTCGAGTTTTCAGGGGGAACACTAAACTATTTTATCTGACCCGTAATGGGGACTATACGTAATGGTCATATGGGGTACAATGGACCCCACGCCGAAAAGTTGTTGCTATTTGCCATCCACTTGATTTATTAACGCTAATCTCACACGAGTATTCTATATCATATGTTTTTTAAGTTATACTCGTTTTTCTTTGGTTTGGAAATATTAATATGGCGAACTAACAATCGGAAGAAAAAAGAACAAAAAACCATAATTTTCATTGAAAAATTCATGATTTTGATTTTTGCGATATGGCGAAAAAACCTACCCTATGTTACTCTTGAAATAGTATATTTTTAAGAAAAATATAATTTTCATGAACAGTACTATTTGCTAGCTGCGAGACAACTGACGCCATTTTGACCATCGCCATCGATTAAATAGTGTCGGAGTAGGTTCAGACAACAATACATGACGGCACAAGTCAATCGATCGACCTTTCTACGATATATCCCTACAAAATTTGCCTGGGGTCCACTGGACCCCTAGTGACCATAACGGGTTAAGATCGACCTTCAATGGGAACCAACAGAGTTGATTTCGATTCTCCGAGATTTTGAATATGAAACGACTGCGTCAACTATTCCTAATATTTCGAAATCTTCCAATCGAAGTGAAAAAAAGATTCAGCCAAAAATACACCACAGAGAATGAATAAAAACATCAGGCCGGATCGGAAAAATACGATTTGGCCTTGAAACAACCTTGAAATAACCTTGAAGAAATCAATCAAAAAGTTCATAACACCCACAGTTATTTCAGTCTCCCTGAAAAGTAAAACTTCCATAGGAAACGTGACACCCTGTATAACCGAGTTGTCGTTTCCACCCAACGGGCAGATCCGTTTCCATTGGACCCCGATTGACCATTACGGGTTAAAGTTGTCTCAATCAACGGAAAAGTGACTTTTCGTTCATTTGGGAAGTATCCAGTAACATTGGAACGGAATAATCGAGGTCGCGCTCGATTTCTTTACAGTTGATGAAAAATTGCAATTTTCGTTTGGACCCCCCACTCCTTCCCAGTGGAACTCAACTTCCTTCGATGGGATTCGGAATCAACGTTATTACCGGCAATGCTAAATATTCAGAAGACTCGCGAGCGCGGCCACCGAGATTTAGATCCCTCGTCGAGTCAACTCGGGAATACAAGAGGCTCTCTCGAGTTGGCTAATCGGGTCACCGAGCCGCCCGCGTGTCTCCGGCCACGTTAGATCAGCCGCCTCGCCTTTATAAACGCTCGGGCTAACCCACCCACGCACCAATACTCACCCGGGAAAACCTCGTCGAGCGTAATAAACCTAGAGCGGTAGCCGTGTCTAGAACCGGGTTCGTTATACCCCACCGAGTTGGCCCCCTGACTCCGCACTCGCCCTTCTGATCTTGTTTTTAAACTCTGCCAACTCGTTCGACCTTTTTCGAAGACTTTACTGATCTAACTCTCATGATCCGTTTTCCTTTCTGCCTCCTCGCTCCCTTTCGCACTATTTATTTATTTAAGTTTTTTCAGCCATTAAGTTCTTTGATTGTTCATTGCTGAACAATTGCTTATCGATTTATTGATTTCAGGGAGGTTTGTTGATTCGTTTGGGTTTGTTTGGGTTAACTTATTTTGTACATATGGATCTAGATTTTCCTCTAGTTCATTCATAATTTTTTCACGGTTCGTTGATTTGTTTGGGTTTGTTTGGGTTAACCATTTTTCACATATGGATCTGGATTTACCTCTAGTTTATTAATAATTTTTTCTGGATTCGTTGATTTGTTTGGGTTTGGGTTAACCAATTTTGTATATATGAATCTAGATTTTCCTTCAGTTCGTTCATTGATCGATGTTTCTGGATTCGTTTATTTGTTTGGGTTACACAATTTTTCACATATGGATCTAGATTTTCCTCTAGTTCATTAATAATTTTTTCTGGGTTCGTTAATACGTTTAGGTTTATTTGGGTCAACCAATTTTTCAGACACGGATCTAGATTTTCCTTCCGTTCGTGCATTAATCATTTTGTATCATTGATTTCTCCAATTCTTTATCCATTTAATCCATTATTCCATTTTTCGATAAAAGTATCTAATTGTTCATACGGGATTTTCTCCCGAATTTATTTATTCATTCTAATATCAATTAATATTGGAACAAATTTCAACCCCATTCTATCATTAATTATTTGTCGTCTTTTCAATTATTCGTGTACTAATCAATTAGTCAATTGTTAATCTATTAATCTATTTAATTATTCATTAACTGTCTATTTCATAATAATAATTATTATTATTATTATGTTCACATAGCTTTTACAATTCTCGACGTTTATTATTATTATTATTATTATTATTATTATTATTATTATCATAATACTGACGCATTGAATTATTAATTTAGTCATTAATTTAATAGTTCGTTTCTCGATCCATAAAGTTATTCATTTATTCATAGCTCTCGAATTTGCTTGCACCCACATTCGTATCACGAAATCCTTCGAAACAACCGCTTTGATCCCTTTCCCTTTATGCCATTTCTACTTCCCGATTTACCATCCCCGGGTAGACCATCATGCACTTCCGGTTCACCTCGGATCTCTCCGGTTCCAGAATTTTCCGTATCCGCGGAGACCAATCGCAATTCGTGGCAAACGACGCGTGACCGAACCAATAAGGGATTTCCCGACGACGAGGGTCTTTCCGTTTCTTTTTTTTTTTTACGCTCCACCCCCCTCCTCGCCCTTTTTTTCGGGAGGTTTTTTTTTCCTTTTTTTCCTTTTTTTTCGTTCACCGTCCCGAGAGAGATTCTCGACTATCGCCGAATCTCGTACGGTTTTATGCCCGATGCAGTTTTCCTCGATTGACGCCAGGCCAGGACCCCTCGGCGCTTCGGCTGACTAAACGCCGAGATATTTCCTTTATCCTTCCGGCGTTCGAGCCACCCCCCCCCCCCCTTCTGCTCTCTTTCCCGATTCTCTTCCTCTTTCATGGCCCGACACATTCTCTTCACCTCGCGCCGATATAAAGTCAGACTTTACGAGAATTTTATGCGAGTTGGCGCATACGTCAAGAAAACGGGTTTGCCTCCATCGGTGTCATCAACGCTCATCCGGCGAATGCTCTTTTCCTCCTTCACTCTCCGATCCTCGTGAATCTCGATTTTTTTCCTCTTTTTTTATCTCCATTTTAGTTCTTTTCTCGTTTTTCCTCCGCCTCTCTCTCTTCCTTTCCTTCACCCTTTTCCAACCCTCCAAAACCTAAACGCTTTCTTTTCCGGACTCGTTCGTATGCGTAGTCACGAGCAAACGAACCCAAACAAACCCAGAGTAAACGAATCCAAACCAAACAAACCCAAACCATACAAACCCAAACAAACTCATCCAGCGGATGCTCTTTTCCTCCTCCACTCTACGATCCTCCTCCATCCCCCATTATTTTCTCTTTTTTTATGTCCATTTTAGTTATTTTCTCTTTTTTCCCTCCCCCTCTCTCTTCCTCTCCTTCACGCTTTTCCAACCCTCCAAAACCCATAGCCTGCCTTTTCCGGACTCGTTCGTACTAGTCACGAGCAATCGAACCCAAACAAACCCAAACAAACTCATCCAGCGCTCCTTTCCTCCTCCACTCTACGATCTTCCTCCATCCCCCATTTTTTCCCCATCTTTTATGTCCATTTTAGTTATTTTCTCTTTTTTTCCCTCCCTCTCTCTCTTCCTCTCCTTCACCCTTTTCCACCCGCCAAACCCATCCTCACCCTTTTCCAGACTCGTTCGTATGCATAGTCACGAGCGACGATTTAACGCGAGCATCCAACCCTCTAGATAAGGCACACACCACCGTTTCACGTTCGATAGAAGCCCCGTAGAGATACCTCGGTAACCGAGTAGGTACCCTTGATGTACCCTCGGATCGAACGTAGCGCCCTCTTTCTCGAAGCCTCGGCTTGAGACACCCTTCTAAAAGCCACAGTTACAACGTCGCGTCTTAGTCTACTGAAAACCGTTCTGGAAGCTCCTTTGAATGAAATTGAATCACTGGGAACATCACCAACCAACCCCCCTCCCCCCTCTTCGCCAATTTACGTAGGGGCGAAATGGAATGGTGGTGGTCCTCGTTGAGAGACAGAAAAGCTACTTCGGACCAGATAGGAGCCAGTGATAGACTCTTGTTCTCGGCACTCAATCGCCGTTATATGGCCTGATCCAATGAAGGCTTTCCGGAACCTGGATACTGGTGTCTCAGCGCGAAATGAAGCCTCTGGAATGCGACGGTCATTTCGGGCTTTCGAGCATGGGGGACCTTGGATATTTTGAGGAAACGTTGGGGAACGGCCCGTTGGGTGGAGACGACCTCGGTTATACAGGGTGTCACGTTTCCTATGGAAATTTTACTGCTCACGCAGACCGAAATAACTATGGGTGTTATGAGCTTTTGATTAATTTATTTAAGGTTATTCTTCAAGGTTGTTTCAAGGCCAAATCGTATTTTTCGATCCGGACTGATGTTTTTATTCATTCTCTGTGGTGTATTTTTGGCTGAATTTTTTTTTTTGCTTCGATTGGAAGATTTCGAAATGTCAGGAATAGTTGGCGCAGTCGTTTCATATTCAAAATCTCGGAGAATCGAAGTCAACTCTGTTGGTTCTCATTGAAGGTCGATCTTAACCCGTTATGGTCACTAGGGGTCCAGCGGACCCCAGGCAAATTTTGTAGGGATATATCGTAGAAAAGTCGATTGAGAATCGGACTCGACATATCATGTTTTCATTCAAACTGGATCCTTCTCTGAACATTTCCTCGCAACATATCCCAATACCACGTACAAACCCAAACAAATCGCAATTCCTTTCTTCCGCGAGTATCCAGCTCGTAAAATATTTCAACTGATAAATACTCGTGGATTGTCCGCGAGTCGACCAGATTCCTAAATTTGAAGAGACAAGTCAACGAATCATGGCTAATCCTTTTGATAAACTTTGATAAAATTGGGCTAATCCGTCAACGTTTATCCCTATTCTTTTTAGCTGGTATCGAGATATAGGCGAATAACCCTAAAGCGGTTCCAAGCGTTCACTCGATTGAATGAAACGAATAGCTTCAACCGTAGTTTCAGGATACTACTCCCCACATTCGAGAAGCCAAACCCCACGATGGTAACCGTACGTCATTCGTTTAGCCAATGCTGTATTCTTTTTTCTCGCAAGCTTTATTTTTTATTTAGCTACTGGCTATCCTTTTTCAAGGACCAACCTTGTATCGGACGCAGTTTGGTCTTGCGATTTACGGATCGCTGGCCCTTCTCTCCCTTCACCCTTTTCCACCCCAAAAAACCTGTCTTTTTCTACCTCGTCCCGTTAACGCGGACAAACTACGTCCGAATGAAAAAGCGGATAGTTGGAAAGGGCCAAAGGGAGTAGCAAAGTACCAAAAAGGGAGAAAAAGGACCAAAAGGTAGTCAAAAAGAACTAAAATGGAGAAAAAGAACCAAAAAGGTAGAAAAAGAACCAAAAGGGAGAAAAAGGACCATAGAGAGATGGAAAACGAAACGACGACGTGAATTCGCGAATCGGACAACCGGAAATTACGTTCGTTGGTTTTGGGACGGTACTGTCTAGTCTTGGTGGCTTGTCGGACGTTCCGAATGAAAATGCCACGTTGAAGAGCTACGAAATATATTCCGTTACACACTCGAGTCTGGGTATTATCGCGAACCGATGTTTTTGACGTTTCCTGACGAGGCTGCTGGTAAAGCCCTTTTCCTAACCAACAACCGACCATACCCTACGCCCAGAATACTCACTTTCCCCATTCCCAGGCTAGCCCCGTTTCATTTGTTCTTCGACGGAGGTTCCTACCACGCCTGGAGTAACCCAGACGAGAATTCAACCAACCCCCCTTCCGATCCTTCATGTCGGAATAGCCCTCGTTCGTAACTGCCATAACCACGAAATCGGAGAATCAGGGTTAAGCTTCAGTGATCGTGTGCAGGGTTGCAACCATCCCTGTTGGGCTACAAGCTACATATCTGATCGAAAGTTGCCGGGGTTCACGTTTTTTTGTCCTTTTTTTTGGGGTTTTTCTTATTTTAGGTTTGGGTGGTTTTTTTTATATTTTTTTTTAGCTGGTAGGGATGTTGATTAAACGGCTGGTGGTTATTGGTGAACCATATATAGGGGTGGGGTAGGAAACCCAAACTTCGAATGAGCAGAAGGCTCAAAATCCCGAATTTCAATATTTCGAAACTACAAATTTCGTAAATTTTTGGGTATTGTTTGAAATCAAGGGTTTTTAATCAAACTAACCAGCCCAAACAAACCCAAACAAATTTCGTAAACCTTTACGAAACTTGTAGTTTCGGACTTTTAAAACTCGAAATTTTGAGCCTTCTGGTCAATCGAAGTTCGGGTTTTCTACTCAGCCCCGATATACATTGGAAACGAGGAAAAACGAGGTCTGGAAAAGTAAGGGATTTTTAAGTGATGATACAAAAATTTTTTAACGATTTTTTAAATATCGTTGCGTTGTTTTTTTTTATTTACTTATTTGCTATTAGGTTTTTTTTGGGATTCAAATGATGATGAATAGGTTGTCATTTCTAAGCTCGATGAAAGCGAAAATATAAAAATTTAAGTGGTTTATAAAAGTTGGTTTTTTAATTATCCTATAAAAAAATGTTCGAAAACGATTAATGTTCGCATAAAAAATGATAAATGCGTTGGATTCGAGCTTTAAGAATCTTCCATACAAAATAGTTTACGGTTTTTATTCTATTAAAATAAAAAGAAAAAATAATATTCTTACTTTGATTAATTTTATTGAATTCACTCTCGTATCGAGGTACATTTTGCCTTATTTTAGTTTTATAAAATATCCATTTCTCAATGGAAATAAAATTAAATGAAAAAAATTAAAATGCAAATCAAATCGAATCAAATTTTTTTTATGCCAATAAAACGAAATACAAGTTTTTTAACGCAAATAAAATAAAATAAAAAATGTTTTATACAAATTAAATTCTTTTTAAATAAAATAAAATAATACGTCACGAAATAAAAACTTTCAAATGCAAATCAAATCTAATACAAACTTTTTGACGCCAAAAAAACAAAATAACATTTTTTCAATGGAAATTAAAATTAAATAAAATAAAAAATTGTTAATTGAAATGAAATATTAAAAAAAATAATAATAATGCGTCACTCATTTGCACTCAAATTGTACTTAGGATGGAATAAATGGTACGAATCTTCACCCCCTGGCTCCGGGCCCGCTCGTCCTCCCTCGATTACATCTGTTTCGCATCACCTTAAGAGGGTGAAGCCTCGCACGCCGCAAATATGCCAGGAAGTCGATCCGAACGGTAGTGTACCATTGGTACGAGTTATGTAATCGTTGCTGTACCCGAGGGAGTTCTGTGACTCAGCCGTCCGTTACCTTATCCCCCCCCCCCGGCTCCCTCACCTCCCACGTCCGCCATTATCTTGATTTGTTCGAACGAAAATTCTCCCGGTATTCCGTTAAATTCCCCACCGAAATCCATTGACGAACGAGGAATCAAAAAAATATATATGGCTTCTCGATACCAACATGGATACGAAATCGTCTCTAACCTAGACCTCTTCAATTCAATTAGACCTGTTCAACCTAGACTAGTTCATCGTTTTTTCATTCTCCACCAATTGTTATTTCGTTAGCATTTTTTTTTCTTTTTATTTTCGTTGTTAATTATAACAGTATTGTTGGTATATTGATTTTTAAATTATGATATTATTATCGTTATTATTTTCGAATTTTTAATTGCTAATTTTTATTATTATTATTTATTATAATTTTGATGATTTATTTATTATTCTTTTCATTGTTTATTTATTATTATGATTTATTATTTTCTCACATTTTATTATTATTATTGCTATTAAAAGTATGGTTGTGAGTAATGATTTTTGTTCATAGCTGTTTGTTGACTATTGTTAATCCTTTTTTAAATAAATATTCATTAACATTATATTATTAATATTATTATTTTTAATCGATATTTGTTTGGGATTATTATAATTATTGTAATAATTATCAGTCTCATAATGCTAATAATAATAATAATAATAATAATAATCGAGGTATTATTGTCCGATTTTTCTTACAATTTATTGACGAACTCTCAATTTATTTTGAAACGAATTTCTTATCTTTATTTTTATCAGTCTCATTATTATTATTGTCACAGTTTAAATTGAGGCGTTTCTACTCAGTCGTTTCCATGGTGTTCTGGACCATAAATTCAATTACTTTTTCTTTTTCTTTTCCACTTTTATTTATTTATTTATTTGTTTTTTTTTTGCTCGCACGTGCAAACTTACTTTCCTTAATTCGGCGTTTCTCCTCGAAAACGTATAGAGACGGATAGACAGAGTACTAAGGGACTACAGAATACTCATTAATTTTTCAGTCTGATCGGCACTCTCGAATGCCCCCCGGGACGAATATGTTTGAGTCGCCCAGGTTGCGACGGAGAAGATCGAGGAGCTTATCATGAAGGTCCACGTGGCACGTGCTTTCCTTTCAATTTTTCTTGACAAATGAAAACAACTCTATTTTCATTTTTCGTTAACTTTGTTTGAAGTTTATTTCAAATGGGAATTAAGTTGGAAGAAGGAGAATGGAAAGAAGGTGATGGGTCACCGGAAATTCGATTTATTTTTCGAAAGAGGTCATTTTAGGAGTCGTTTAATAAAATTTAGTTTAATAAAATTTGGTTTTAATCGTATTGGGCTCCATAAATTGGGCCCAAACAAACAAACATAAAGAAACCCAAACCCAAACAAACAAATACAAATAAACCCAAACAAATACAAACAAATACAAACAAACCCGAACAAATACAAACAAACCCGAACAAATACAAACAAACCCGAACAAATACAAACAAGCCCAAACAAATACAAACAAACCCGAACAAATACAATCAAACCCGAACAAATACAATCAAGCCCAAACAAATACAAACAAGCCCAAACAAATACAAACAAACCCAAACAAATACAAACAAACCCGAACAAATACAAACAAGCCCAAACAAATACAAACAAACCCGAACAAATACAAACAAGCCCAAACAAATACAAACAAACCCAAACAAATACAAACAAACCCGAACAAACCCGAACAAATACAAGCAAGCCCAAACAAATACAAACAAACCCAAACAAATACAAACAAATACAAACGAACCCAAACAAACAATCAAATACAAACAAACCCAAATAAACAAACAAATACAAACAAACCCAAACAAACAAACAAATACGAACAAACAAACAAATACAAACAAACCCAAACAAACAAACAAACACAAACAAACGAACCGAAACCCAAACAAACTCAAACAAGCCCAAACCTTAAAACAGGTAACCTCGAAATGTGTAACACGAATGATCGGTCACCCTGTATACTGGAGACGGTGGAAATTCTTGGTAGCTCGACGAAAAAGATGTGAAAAACATCGATTTTTTTTTAATGTCGAAAGGATGGCAGTAGAGAGAGAGAGAGAGAGAGAGAGAGAAGGGAGTTGGAGAGTCTCTTTCATGAAGTACATCCGTTACCACGACAACGACGACGACGATGTCTCGGGACTAGCCTGATTATGCTCTCTACGCTTTGCCATATACTCTTCCATCTCTCGGTGACTTTTCCCTCTTGCCCGAGCTTTCGAAACGCTACATTGCCGAAGGAGGACACGAGAAGGGTGTCTCTAATTGGTCTCTGCCCGAGAGACCTCCTCCGCAAGGAGAACTTTCCCTCTCTCATTTGTCTCTCTCTCTCTCTCTCTCTCTGTCAAGATTTTTTTGTTATTTCGGTGAATATTGCATTTTTTGGTATTTTTTTTATTATTTTGTTATATTATTATTTATTAATCATTTTGTTAAACTTTATATCTTTCTTTTGGTAATATTTTTGTTTTATCTTAAATTAGCCGAAAGTTTTTTTTTGCTAAGGCATAATACAATTTATCATCATCATCATCATCACCAACTCTATTTCTTTTTGAAGTTTATCCTCAATCAATTTTGCCTTTCAACTATATTTTTTAAACATTTTTTCATTTTTCTCAAAATTTTGCGCTTTTTCGTTTTTGTTAACGTTATATTTGTGTGTGTTTCTGGTTATTCTTGATTATTTTGACGTTTTTTTAAATTATTTTTGATATATTATTATTTTGTTATTAATTATGTACAACTTGATATTTTTAATGTTGTCAATATTTTTTGTCACCATTCCCAATTGGCCGAAAGTTTTTTTACTGGAGCATAATAAAATCAATTTTTTTCGTTATATTATTATTTTTTGTTATTAATATTGTTCAATTTTCTATTTTTTATTTTCAGTACATATTTTTTGTTACTATCTGCAATTGGCTGAAAGTATTTTTACTGGAGCATAATAAAATCAATTTTTTTCGTTATATTATTATTTTTTGTTATTAATGTTGTTCAATTTTCTATTTTTTATTTTCAGTACATATTTTTTGTTACCATCTGCAATTGGCTGAAAGTTTTTTTACTGGAGCATAATAAAATCTATTTTTTTCGTTAAATTATTTTTTTTTGGTAATAGTATTGTTAAATTTTCTATTTTTTATTTTCACTATATATTTTTTGTTGCCATCTGCATTTGGCTGAAAGTTTTTTTACTGGAGCATAATAAAATCGATTTTTTTCGTTATATTATTATTTTTTGTTATTAATATTGTTGAATTTTCTATTTTTTATTTTCACTATATATTTTTTGTTGCCATCTGCAATTGGCGGAAAGTTTTTTACAGGAGCATAATAAAATCTATTTTTTTCGTCATCTTATTTTTTTTGTTATCAATATTGTTAAATTTTCTATTTTTTATTTTCACTATATATTTTTTGTTATCATCTGCAATTGGCTGAACGTTTTTTTACTGGAGCATAATAAAATCTATCATCATCATCATCATCATCATCATCGTCATCATCATCATCATCATCTCCTCTCTCTCTTTCTCTCTTCTCTTTTCGTCTCTCTCGACACTCCAAGACAAGACTACCGTGGAACGATGAATTCTCACATCTTCGGAGCCTATTACTCACGCGAGCACACACTTTTGTCCAGACGCTTTTCTCATTGCGGAATCCTCTGAGGACGCTTCCCTCTCGACCTCCCCCCCACTCCTCTCGTCTTCTTTCATCCACTTGGCCCGTTGCTAACGTGCCTCGCGAAAGATAAAAGAGGAACGCGTTAACCATCATTCTTGGGATGGCAGAGATAGATAGATAAATAGATAGATAGATTTTAGAGTGCATTAGTCCTCATAGTCCATAGTCCATAGTCATCGAGTTCATAATGAATGCTATTTGAATCAAAAGCTGGTTCAAAATGTGAGCTCGTGGATTTACGAGGCTAAATCGTGTCGTACATGTTTACTTTCATTAATAGCTCGGTTAATTACGGTAATATTTAATTAACAGTTGGAAATATTAGTTTTCCAGTTTTAACGTAATCGAAGTAAAAACTGGTGAAATTGACCGTAAAAAATCGTCTCGATCTGTCAAATTTGATTTAAAGGGGATTTGGGCTGGAAACTTCGAAAAATTGTTTGGGTTGGTTTTGGGCATTGCTTATAGTGTGAAGTTGTAGTGTGTAGACTTCGAAAGTTTAAAAATTCATAAAATTTATTCTTTTATGAATTTTTAAAGAAACATGTTTTAAACCTAAACAAACCCAAATAAATTCATGAAGATTATTCCTGCCACCACAATTTTCCAGGATTCCAGGTTTTACTGAGTTTTTCCCGATTTGGGTTTGTTTCGACTTGGGTTTGTTTCGATTTGGATTTCTTTAGATTTGGGTTGGGTTGGGTTTGGGTTTGTTTCGGTTTGGGTTTGTTGCGACTTCGGTATGTTTCGATTTGGGTTGTTTCGATTGGGGTTTGTTTCGACTTGTTTTGTTTTCGTTTGTTTCGATTTGGGTTTGTTTCGACTTGGGTGTGTTTTGATTTGGGTTTGTTTCGATTTGGGTTTGTTTCGATTTGGGTTTGTTTCGATTTAGGTTTGTTTCGATTGGGTTTTGTTTCGATTTGGATTTGTTTCGATTTGGGTTTGTTTCGATTTGGGTTTGTTTCGATTGGAGTTTTTTTCGATTTGGGTTTGTTTCGATTTGGATTTCTTTAGATTTGGTTTGGGTTGGGTTTGGGTTTGTTTCGGTTTGGGTTTGTTGCGATTTCGGTATGTTTCGATTTGGGTTTGTTTCGATTTGGGTTGTTTCGATTGGGGTTTGTTTCGATTTGTTTTGTTTTCGTTTGTTTCGATTTGGGTTTGTTTCGACTTGGGTATGTTTTGATTTGGGTTTGTTTCGATTTGGGTTTGTTTCGATTTGGGTTTGTTTCGACTTGGGTATGTTTTGATTTGGGTTTGTTTTGATTTGGGTTTGTTTCGATTTGGGTTTGTTTCGATTTAGGTTTGTTTCGATTGGGTTTTGTTTCGATTTGGGTTTGTTTCGATTTGGGTTTGTTTGGATTTCGGCTTCTTTCGATTTGGGTTTGTTTGGGTTCTGAAGAAAACGTTCTCGGAGAGTCCTGATATTTGGGCGCCACCGGGTTGGCACTTGACTAGGGCGAATCGTGGTCCAATGGGAGATCCGACGTTTTTCCTCGAAAAGAGCGGGGGTTCGTTTGAGCATGAGGAAAAAAGTGTTGGGAGAGAGGAAAGAAAGAGATGGATTCTTACGAGCGAGAGAGACGAAAGGGAAAAGGCATCTCTGGAGGTTTCCACTTGGTCCCGGATTTTGCAACCGGCGCCACGATTCTCGGCGTCGACGAATTCGTCGTCGTCTGGCGTGTCGAAAACTTCCTTGCCAATAAGCTGTACCGACGACCAAGACCATCTCTCTCTCTCTTTTTCCTCTCCCCCCCCCCCCTCCTCCCTCACCGTCTTTTTCTCTTTTTCCTCCCCCCCCCTCTCTTTCTCTCTTTCTCTCCCTTCGCGAATATTCCTTTGGCACTGGTCCCTCAAAGTTCACGCTATTACAAAGTGCGGACGAAAACCAAAGGGAACACCCAAGAGGGCCTCGAAAACGAGACGAAAAATCACGAAACTCCCTCGCCTCTTTGTACGCTCGCTTTTCACGAGAAAACGAAAAAGAATTTGAAGAAAAAAAAAAAAGTGAAAAATAACATGCAAACACTGCTTCGGGCACTTTAACACGAATTGATCACACGCTGCTTGGAAAGGCCAAAAATAATTTGGCAAAAATAATTTGGCGATTTGACCGAACTTCTCGTCTCATACCGAACCCCTCGTTATTCGTAATTATTTTTTTATTTAAGCTTCCTCGAGCTCTTGATAATTTTAGAAAGTCCATTGATAATAATCCATTATAGTATAAATAATAAATCAATTTTTATGTATATTCGTTAGTAACAATATATAAACTGTTGTTATAGATTTTTGGCAATTATTACTCGTTATCGTAAATCATTAGAATATTAATTGTTCATAATTAATTACAATAAATAACTTGAAAAAGCTGTTCTTCTGCTATTGCTATTAATTATTATTACTATTATTGTTTAATTTATATTTCATTTAATTCACTGTTTTTGACAATTACAATTTATTGTAATTACAAGTTTATTATTTTCAGTCGTTGAAGTTCTCAGTACGAATGTTTATTAATAACTTTTATTGTCGTCGTTACGTATTATTAGTATTTTTATAAAGAATTTAATTTGATTTACGTAAATTGAATGTTTATCGTTAATTTGTATTATTATTATCATTAATTTAATTGCATTTAATTAAGTTTAATGTTTATCGTTAATTTTTTGCAGGTTAGGCTTAATTTTCAGAGGTTAGGTTCAATTTTTGGAGGTTAGATTCAATTTTTTATGTTTACGTTCCATTTTTTGACGTTAGGTTCAATTTTTAGAGGTTAGGTACCATTTTTGGAGATTAGGTTCAATTTTTGATTTTTAGGTATCATAATTATTTTTTAATTTTATTGAATTAAATTTAGCGTTTATCACTAAATTTATTATAATTATTGTTGTTGTTGTTATCGATGTGATTGTTGTTATTATAATTGGATAAAAGTTCAATAGCTTTTCTTGGTGGTCGATCACATAAATCCAGCTGAGTGCACCAACCACCAGGCCCTCGTGTACGGAGAACGATTTTCCTGCATCGAAGGGCGAGAGAGTGAGAGGGAAAATTGATTAAACCCGGTTAACCTTCCAGTCGTTATTTTCTCCCTCTCTCTCTCTCTCTCTCTCTCTCTCTCTCTCTCTCTCTTGCTTTCTCTCGCCCTTTTGTAGGTTCGGTCTATTCTACTCTCTCTTCCGTTGTACCAGCTCGTAATCGTAAATTGGGGCATAACGCAACTACTCGCGATCCTTCTGCCGCCCCGTGTAACTCGGGGTAAAAGGTAGGTTTACCGCCCCCGGTTTCCCAGCGCACAAGGTATTCGGTTCCACCTGCATCGTGAGCTAGCTTCGTTAATACTCGAGCTGTTTAACCCTATTATGCGAAGAGCCAAGTCGAGGGTCCAAAACTCGGATTGACCTTTTCGTTGGATTCAATTTTTGAAGGTTAACCTCAATTTTTGGGGTTGGTTTCAATTTTTAGAGGTTCGGTTGAATTTTTGCAGTTTAGGCTTAATTTTTAGAGGTTAGGTTCAATTTTTGCAGGCTAGGTTCAATTTTCGATGTTGAGGGCCCATTTTTGGAGCTTGGGTTCCATTTTTGGAGATCAGATTCGCTTTTTTGAGGTTAGGTTGTATTTTTGGAGATTAGGTTCAATTTTTTATTTTTTCGTTCGATTTTTTTATTTTTACGTTCAATTTCTGATTTTTAGGTTCAATTTTTGATTTTTAGGTTCAATTTTCGAGGTTCGGTTCAATTTTTCGAGGTTTCCATTTTTGGTGATTGGATTCAATTTTTGAAGTTTAAGTTCAATTCTTAAAGGTCAGAAAAAAATTCTTTAATTACGCAAAAAAATTAATATTTCGTAAATACAATTTTTCAACGTGGAAAAAAAAATTCCCAAATTATGAAACGAAAATCCTAAATTACGAAAAAAAAAAATCAAAATTACACAAAAACAGTTTTGCAACGTGAAAGAAATTCCTAAATTATGATAAATTATCCCAAATAGCAAAAAAAAAAAACAAAATTATATAAAAACAATTCGGCGATGTGAAAAAATATTCGTAATTTATGAAAAACGTGTCAAATGGCGAAAAAAAATTATCCCAAATAGCAAAAAAAACAAAATTATATAAAAACAATTCCGCGACGTGAAAAAATATTCTTAATTTATGAAAAACGTGTCAAATGCCAAAAAAAAAAATTTCGTTACGACGCCTGGAAAAAAAAAATATATATATATATATATATTCCGTTTCGCGTTTCTCGTAGAATTTTATTTCGGAAAAGTCAACAGCGGACGTCCAACGCGTTTGAGCTCCAGCGACGTAGCGCAATATAGCGAACAGGAAATGTAAGAACTTGTGTCTCGTGATTAAAAGCCCTCGGGCCATATCGCGGTTCGAATCGATTTTTGGCCCGGGGCTAAAACGCGCGCATCCACGTTGACGCACACTTTCGTCCATCCCCCCCCCCCCCCTCTATCTGCAATAATAATAAAAGCCATTCGCAAACGAAACCACGCGAATAATTATCGAGCAAGAGATTCCTCCAACCCAAACAAACCCAAACAAAATATTCATTTATCTTGGCCTTTTTCGAGTGGACTTTTCCACCGGAAACGAATTCATCGACCCCACCAATGTTCCCGCTCCCTTTTTCGCCCCCGGCTGTTTTTTCGTCCCTCGATATGCCGACGATCCGCGTTTTCGTTTCCTCGTTTATCGCTCTCTCCCCACAAACGCGCACACCCGTTTCCAAAAAAAAAAAAAAAAAAAAATCAATGGATACTCCGGAATTCAATTATCACGTTCTAATGGACTCGGAAATTACCGAAAGGGTAATACGGTTCGCTACATTTCGAGCAAACCCAAACAAAACGATAGTTTTGAAAACGACGATAATTTCTCGAAACTTTGGAATTCGAAATATAATTTGTTTTTTTTTTTAAATTATTTTTCGCTATTATTTATTATCGTGAAAAAACCCAAACAAACAAACGATAATTTTGAAAACGTCGAAAATTTCGCGATACTTTGAAATCCAAAATATAATACTTTTTTTTTAAATCATTTTTCGCTTTGATTTATTATCGTAAAAAATGATTTTTTTTGCACTTCATTTTTTTCAAAAACAGGAATAATTTAATTTTCTAATGACCTTGAAACTTGGAGGGTTCAACGAAAATTTGTTTGGGTTTGTTTCGATGAATTTATTATTACCAAAGCTTGTTTGTTTTTGTCTCTTGGGGTTAAAAATTTTCGATGCAAAAAAGGAAACGTTTTTTTTTGGGAGCTTTTGCAGGCCAAAAGTGCCAAATAAATTGACTGCATTTTTTTAAATATAAAAAATTAGTGTTCTTTTATATTTTTTGTTTGGGCTTGTTTGGGTTTGTTCGGGTGAATTTCACGATTATAAATATATATATATTTTCTAAAATAATCTCGAAGGGATTTCGCTCAATAAATTGGAGAATCGAAGTATTGGATTGGAAAAAAAAAAGATCGAGCTGGTGGTGTTCCACAGTCGATTTTTTTGCCCTCTTGACTCTTTTGTTATTTCGATGATCGAAAACCCGTGAGAAAAATCGGATGAAAAATCGATCGCGAAGCAGCTGGTCGTTAGGCTTTTTTTTTGGCACTGATACGTCGACGAGAATGGGGTGCTTTTTTAACGAAAGAACGAAGGGACGGAAGGGCGAGCTTTGGGCCCTCGAAGGGTTGGACTCTGATAAAAAGTAGAGACGAAAAAAAAAACGAAAAAAAAATAAAATAAAATAACCGGAGAATTCTGGCAAACAAATGCGAAATGGCGCAACAAAACTAATTTTACAAAAGGGGGGCGCGTTTCGCGAGACCGTAAATTATTAAACCCCCTCCCCTCCCCCATCGTTCTCTTTCAGGGATGGACATAACTTTTGCCCTTTTGCGAGTGGCAAAGCTGCGCTCTCGTTTCGAAGCTTTTCCGAGTACGTCAAGGCCGCTCCGAGGATGAAAAATAAACAGGGCATATATTGACCCTCGACCCTCCGGGAGCCCTTTGGGACCCCTCGCTTTCTCACCCCTAACCACCTCGGGCTTCAAGCGGTTGGACCACTGTGACGACTCGAAAACAAACGGGTTATTTTTAAGGAAATGAATTTTTTAAGATTTTTCTCTTGGTAATTAATTTTTTCAATTAAGCATATATTTTTATTATTTATTTAATAATTTTTGTTAATTTCTGTTAACTGTTATTTTTTGTTAATTGTTAATTTTTGTTTTTAATTCTAAAAGCTACAAATTTTTTGTGTTTAAAAAAAAATTCTTTATTCCTTTTTTTTTTCAATTAATTCAATTTATTTCCAGTTAAAAATTAGTGTTAAGAAATAAATTCAATTTTTTTCAATTAAAAATGGGTTGACAAATAAGATCAATTGATTTTACCAATTAAAAATTGGGTAAAAGATAAATTAAACTTTTGAATCAATTAAAAATTAGTTAAGAAATGAATGCAATTTATTATTCCAAATTAATTTTTCCAAACAAACCCAAACAAATCATTAATAATAATCATTAATAATTAAATTCAATCATTTTCCTATTAAAAATTTGTTTAAAACAGAATTCAATTCTTTTTCCAATAAAAAATTGGTCGAAAAATGCATACAATATTTAACAATACAAAATTTATAAAAATATTAAATTCAATTATCCCAAAAGTGAGTATTGAAAAAAAACAAGAAGGAAACTAACTCTAATAGTAAAACGATAAAAATTTTGGTTTAATCGTATACTTTAACGTAAATTTAAAGAAACATATAACTGTACGATACTTCAGACGTTCCACTTAAATTTGAGAACTTCCTCTTGGCCTGGAGCGAAGAATTTTTTGAAATTTTCACAACAGGCCAGCCTCTTGAAGTCTGCGAGAGTTGGAGAGGAACATTGTGCTCGTGCGGTGGACCTCTTTTCGTTTTTCTCACAGCTCTATGACCCACTGCTTGCTTCTGCTTTGTACGAGAGAAAGAGGCCTCGCTGCCATGATTCTTCGCCAGAAGAAAAGACCAGAGGGTGAAAAGAGGGCGCGAGAGAGAAAAAGAAAGAGGGGTGGGGTGGGGGTAAAACGAGGGCAAGGGGCACGTAATAAAGTGGGCTCGCCATTATTTATTAATTTCGTGGCTGCCTTGGAGAACAACTTCTCGAGAATCGCCCCCCACCCCTCCGACCTCCACAGCCATTCGTCCGAGACTTGCTCATTTTTTTTCTCGCCCCCTTTCAACCCCTAACAGATTTCGTGATTAGTTCTTTTGTGCTACGCTTTGTTGCTTTATTGAAATTGATGGTAGTGAGAAAAAAAAAGTAAAACGATTTTTTATATTTTTTTTACAAAGAACAAATGAAAATATATTTTATTTTTCATTCGTGCAAAAAAATAGGACATTTTTTCGATTTTTTTTGCAAAAAGAAAATGAGAATATATTTATTTTTTTTTAACAAGAGAAATAGGGAATTTTTTTGAATTTCTTGAAAAAAGAATATATATATTTTTTTTACAAGAAAAATAGGCAAATTTTTTAATTTTTTTACGAAAGAATTTGGGGATATTTTAAAATTTATTATTTACATAGAGATGGGAATATATTTTTTTTTTTTACAAAAAAAGGGAATTTCTTTTTTCGAGGGTTGCAACCACCCCTTGGGCTGGTGAAGAGGGTTGGTTTTGCAATTGACTTTCGGTGAAGCCTAAACGAAAATTCTTGTCCTGAAAGGATTATTTGAAATCCACTGGGGATGTGTTGAACAACGGAAGAATTAAGGGATGAACCACCCTCTTATTTTTATTTATCAACCCTCGTTTTAAAAGGGTGCATTATACGGAATGAAACTGGTAAAACCTTCGAGGAAGGGACGAAATTAAAATTTACGTGTTTCTGCGTTTTTGGAGGATGCCATGTTTAAGAGGGCGAACAACCCTTTCTTGAAGTACTCTATCCTTCCAGATTACGGAAATTTATCAATGAAATTTAAAATGATCGTTTTTTTTTTCAAACTATTTATTTTTGGTGCAAAAATTAAATATTTCGAAAATGAAAAATCCAATCTTCTAAATTTTGAGTCTTAAAATGACGTAGTTATTAATTTATTTAAATTACTTCTAAAATGAGCCCTTTGAAGGGCCAGGTCGAAAAACCTGTCGCTCTTTAAACATAAAAAAAAAACTTTTCTAAATTTTTTCGAAGGGTTGAAAGGAATTGTAATGCTTTCAATCAACGTATTTTTTTTTCGATTCAGATGACTTCTGGGATGAGCCCTTCGAAGGGCCTGGTTAAAAAACCGATCGACCTTCAAAATCTTTTTTAATTTTTTTAAAAATGCTTTCGTACGACGTCGTTATTTTTTCGATTCAGATGACTTCTGGAATGAGCCCTTTGAAGGGCCAGATTAAAAAACCGGTCACCCTTTAAACATTAAAAAAAAAAAAACATTTTGAAACGCTTTCGAAGGGTCGAAAGGTTCTCGAAGGGTGCGTGTACTCGAGTAGTATTTATCGGGTCTGTACACCCGTGTTACTCTCCGGGCGTTCGTCCCTCGGTCGGGAGAGAAGAGAATCCCTCTCGAGATGACGGAACCTCCCCTCCCAGGGCGCAGCAATTTAGCCGATAATTTACGTGATCCGTTGTCCCTCTCGCGAGCACCTGCACGTGTAAACCTGTATTAAAGCTCCGCGTACACGTACGGATGCATTATCTCCCGAATGACGAACGATCGTCGAGTGGAAACCGTCCATCGTCCTCGTGTACGCCCCGGCGCCGGACCAACAATTTTCCTCCCCTTCCTGTGAAAGGGCTGTGAAAACTCAACCATTCCCGAAATAGCCAATATTTCTTTTTCTCTTTTTTTTTTATTCATTATTTTATCCTACTTTTTTTTACCGTCGAAAAACATGGACAAAAATGAAATTCGTTCCTATTATTATTATTATTATTATTATTATTATTATTATTATTATTATTATTATTATTATTATTATTATTATAACTTTGGCATTCAAACATTTTCCTTTCTTGATTTTTTAATGATTTCACATGCAATAAAAAACAGGGAAAACAACGAAACTCATTTCTAATGCTATTATTATCATTATTATTATGACTTTATGCGATTTATTTTTTTATGTTCAACGATAAGAATTTATTTACATTTTGTGCATTTTTACTTTATGAAATTTATTAATTTTTAACACTTTAAAAAATTAAAACAAAAAATTTCCTTATTTTTTAATGCTTTTACTCGCAGTAAAAAAAAAACAGGAAAAACAATGAAACCCATTCCTATTGTTATTATTATTACTATTATAATTACGAATTTCCATTTTTTTTTAATTTATTTCTCGATTTTTTAATGATAATTCTTTCAGTCAAAAAAAAAAAACGAAAAATAAATACACTAATTCCTATCGTTACTATGATAATTAACATAATAATAATTATTAATTTGTATTCTTTTTAATACAATTGTTTTTGTTTTTCGAAACGATTTTCCTCGCAGTCGATTTTAATTCGCGCGGAAGTTCTCGCGTTGCCCTAACAATGAGGGATACTTCCACCCTATTTCCTTCCCCTTCCCCTCGTCCTTTTTTCCCCTCCTCTTCGGCCTTCCGGTCGTTTTCCTATTTCATCATCGTTGGCTCGTTCGCTTCGTGAAGACGCTCAACAACGTCCTCGCGATGAAAGCAAAATCAATATATAACTTTAACGAAGGCGAAAGCACCACAAAAGGGCGGTTTCCTCGACGTTGTTACGTATACGAGTCCCTCCGTCTCGTCCTCCTCAGGCTCTCGACGATCAATGTCACTTGAGAGAGAGAGTGTAGACGTTCCTGCAAAGAGAAGCCCCGAAGGGCTGCGAAAGGACGAGGAGGAGCGAAGGGGGGGGGTGGAAGGGTATGAAAGAGAGTTTGAAAAAGAGGAGAGGGGGAATTAAGGTGGAGATAAGTATGTACACTACCCTATTTATTTTTGTTTTTTTTTTTTCGTTCTTCAAACTTCTTGATTTCGTCTGGGGGGGGGGGGGCTCTTCTGCCTCGTTTTTTTCTCTTCCGGTATTTGACTGGCTTCTGGATTTTTTAAATGTTGTTGTTTTTTTTATGGATTTTGTTTGTTTATTTATTTTTGTTTTTTTTTTTCATCTTGTTTCGTCGAGGCAAAAGTTTGCTAGTTATTTCCGTCTCTCTCTCTCTATTTCCGTGTGGATGTATAGGTGGTTTTGTTATCGTTATATCATTATTATTATTACGTCGTTATAAACTGTATTATTTTCTACTATGATTATTATTATTATTATTATCATTATTAATTATCGTTGTTGTTATTGTTATTTTTTATTATTATCACCGCTATTCTGTTTATTATTTTTATTGTCATTATTATTGTTATTACTTTTTGTCATTATAATTATTATGATTTTCTTTGAGTATATTAATTTTTAATTTTGTTTAAGTTTCTACGATATTTTTGGTACTTCTTTTTTTTTGCCCGAAAGTCTAAGACTAGGGCATGATAAATTATATCATCATCATCATCATCATCATCATCTCTCTCTCTCTGTAGTTACTTTAATTATTGTTAATATATTATTATTTTTATAATTATTATTATTCACGATTATTTTTACGAAAGTTATTATTACTGTCATATATATATTTTTTAAGTTTTCTATTGTTATTTTTATTATTGTACAAACTATTTCTTTTCCGTTTTTTTTATTTCTATTTTGTTATGTTATTGTATTGTTCCCATTATTTCCCGAAAGTACCTACTGGAGCATATTAAAATCTATCATCATCATCACTATAATCATCATTTCTCTTTCTCTCTCTCTCTTTGTGCAACAAATGGAAAAACTTGACGTGTCTTGAATTGAAGAAAGGGGGGGGGGATGATGAATTCAAATTAAGAAGGATTTCGTATCGTACAAGGAAAAAAAGTAAAAAACAATCAAATTTCAATACCCATCGAAGTCGTTTATTTTCACTTATTAATTAAATTTCTTACGTTTTTTTTTTCCTTTTTTTTTTTTCTTTTCTTTTCCTCTTT
>JAPYZJ010001859.1:0-24359 GCA_030522765.1 Ophioninae sp. B BG-2022a
AAAACGTGTGTTGTAGATGGCGACACGCGCGGCTACCGGCTAACCGGCGTGTCGAATACGAATTTTTGCACGATCGACGCCGATACGCATGCACACTCGCGACTTTCATCGCGGTAAGATCGTTGGCCCGGAAAGTTTGGTTTTTTTTTTTTTTGGTTAGGTTTCGATTTTTTGCTCAGTTTCTATCGGTATCGCATCGCAGGTCCGATAGATCGCGCACGCGCTCTCGCGCGAGGTTATTCGTTCGACGGTTGTACGTAACGCCTGTGATGCAATTGCTTACGGAAACACGCTTATGGGCTACCAGAGACGCGCGTTGAGATGCGCTCGCGCGCGCGCGCGCAAAACGCGATACTTTATTTGTTGCGTCTGGCGAGAAATTCGCAACGGTAGGAGGAATTACCTCTGTTCCGCGGAAGCGCCGACGGCGCGTTGAAAAGACCGGCCGCGACTGTCGGGGTGGAGTGGGGGGAGGCGGTTGGATTTATCGAATCGTCGCTTGGATTTTCCGATAAAATTTTGCATCGCGCAATTCTTAAAGTATTGCATCGACTTCCGGTATCACCGGAAATGTTAACACGACGTTTCATCGAAAATTCTTAATACCGTTCGAAAGTTCCGCTGCCGCGATACATCGATGCCGTCCTAACGGTCCGTTTTTGAAAAATCGCGAATTCGCGTTCGACCAAAACTAAAAAGCATTGAAATCCGAATCACCAGAGTACGTTGTGAAATTTTGTCGAAGTTTTGAGGGATTTTTCGTGTTTCCGAAGGTGAACGGTTTGCGATCTGAAATATGAAAACAAGCGAGACTACGAGAACGCCGGGTTTGAGCGTCAGTAGGAGGTTGGGGGGGGGGGTCGTTGTTGGCGCCCTCACGACGGTACGAGACCGAACGAGCGCGCGGTTCTCGCGTTTCGCTGAAAAAGGCCCGACAATTGTCGTCGTCGTCGTCGCGGTGCACCCAAAAATGTAACGTCTCGATGGCGGTGGTACGTCGCCGGGATTTTCGCCGCGTCCTCGTGTGTAACTCTGTACGAGTGACGGAGGTGCGTGCCGTAGAGCGAAAGCGCGCGAGATAAAGAGAGACGGAGAGAGTGGGAGAAAAAGAGCGAATCGGAGCGCGGATTGAGGGGCGGGGGGGGGAGGGGGCTTTGGTCGCGAAGTGGGAGAGTGGGAGGAAGAGAGCAGACGAAGCGCGTGTCAAGCGACGAACGCTCCGGGTGGCGCAGCAGCACCATCAGTCACAGCAAGTTCGATCACGCACAAAACGCGCTACGAGGCTCTACGCGACAGAGCCTGCGGGGCCGCGGTAGTCTCAGTGTTATCGCGCCTCCCGTTGGTCGCGCATCGAGTACCGCTCCGGCTCCGACCCGCCCCCCACTCCGCTCATTTCCCTCGTTTATCAATTTAACGAAAAAAAAAAAAAACGACGAAGAAAAAAAAACTACGAATTCCAACAGCGTTTGACGTTTTCTCGATCGCTTTCTTCCGATTTCGCGGTTTGGCGTTTCTTTGCGCTTGGACGCGACGAATCGTCACGAATTCCGCGGTTATACGTGCGGCTCGTACACGCCCCCGCATCAATCGACTGGAGCGCGTTTCCCGCCGCGTTTTCGATTCTTTATTTTTCTTCTTTTTTTTTTGAGGTCTCGGATGACTCGATCGACGCTTGCGACTTAACGATTAATAATAGTGACGGGAAATCTTCTTTTTTTTTTTTTTACCTATTGTACATTGAAACACGTTCCTCACGACTAATCCTCGAAATCATTGGATATCGATGTATATAGAGAATTCAACCGGCGGAGACCCGCAACGAGAATCGCACGAGTCAATGAGAATCGACCGGAGCTCCGATTCAACGATTTGACGATTGTCACTCGAAAGAGACGAAAAAAAGAGACTAAATCAGCGAAATGACGAATTCGTATCATCGAACGGTAGGAAAATCGTACCGAAGCGCAGCGACGATTTTCGAGCGCGCTTTCGAAGCAGCACGTACGCGTTTGACTCACCGCTGATCGCGAGTGGTGGTGCGAGGGTCGGGGGGCTGTTAAGGGTGGTTGAAAAAAAAAGGAGAGTGAAATTAGGATCTCGAACGTTTTTCGTCCGCATTGCACGCGGAAATGAGGATCCCGTGGAGCAACGGAGCAACCGCAGCGCCGATACGACCAAGCTTTCGCGGACGATTCGATACGAATAACGCGTAACGCCATCTGCCGGCAATCCCGTTGAACGGGGACAGGCGGCGTGTGGGATTTTCACGCGGCCCGGGCTTTCCTACGGTCCTTGAATAAAAGTAAAGCGGACCGAGAGATACAAAAAAAAAAAAAGAAAAACGGTGGAAGGAAAGGATAGAGAGAAGATGCGGGGAGTATAAGAGAGAAAGAGAGAGAGGTAAAATCGACGGAGATTGGCGGGGCCGTAGAAAGGCCTTCGATAATGCAGCAACATCGGGTAGACGCGCAAATAGTCCACGAGGAGCAGATCCTCGAAGCGATCGATCAGCTTAGACGTCGAAAGGCCCGTCCCGACGCTGATCGTATATGCAATTATCTCTTGAGAAAATTTTCCGTCGACGCGCGCGACACGATCGCCGATTTGCATCGTTTGATCGAAGCTGAGAAGGTGATACAGGTCGATTACAAGGGTAACACGAGTTATCGTAATGCCTCCAAGTGGTCACGTCTCGAATTGTACAAAAATCGTCCGGAAGGATTTGTGAAGGAAAAATTGAATTCGTCGATGATTGCGGGTGCGGTAGCGGAGTTGGTAGTCGAAGAACCCGATTATCTCGATCAGGGCGTGCCGGCATATAGGCTGATCGAGCAATTGTTGGATGGGGTATCGAATCCAACGTCTAGACGAATGGTCGAAGATTTTCTTCGTAAGGAAGTCGCGAGCGGTAATATCGCGAGATTGTCGAATGGGAATTACTCGTTGGTCGCGAGCGCGGATGTTGGATGCCCAGTCGAGACTAGCGCTCCGACGAGCGTTGCGGGAACTACGACGACCGTAATATCGATGAGCAACAGCAGCAGTAACGCTTTCGCGGCATCGGCGCACCATCCGAATAGTCATAACAATAATCATCATCAAGTTCATCATCTTCATCTTAATAATAATCACAGTGAAAATAATAATATTATTAATATCAATAATAATAATAATAACAACAACAACAATAACATCGAGGAGCCAGAAGAGGAGGTAATAAACGCCACTCGTTGCTCCATTGCCGAGAATGGTAACTCGGAAAAATTATCTTACGCTGTCACGGCAACACCGACACCACCGCCACCCCCACCACCACCGCCAGCACCAACACCACCAACGTCCGTTGCAACAACTGTTAGCGCCTCGGGAGAGGGCTCCGCAACGAGTACGCCAGTGAGAAAGAGTCCTCGTCTGGTGTACGATTTCGAGGACAACGAGGACGAAGTTATGGTGACGGATTCTCGATCGAACACACCGCAGGACAGTCCAGGACGTGTAAACAACGACGTCGACGATAAAACACCGAACAAGGAGGAATGTTACGAGATCACGATTATTGGCAAAGAGCCCGATTCACCGGAGGAATCGGTCACGAAGGAGGACCTAGAGTCACGGGAGGAAGAAACGTACAACTCGAATGGCGACGGGAGAAAGAACGACGGGAGAGCAAACGCGAGTCATTCTAACCTAAAAAAATCATCAAAATCCGAGAGAAAACAGAGATTACTGGTGAGATCGGAAGACCCCATGGATATCGAGATCAAATTCGAAGATTTCGGACGCGATGGGAAAGACGAGAGAAACAAAAGGGATCTCGATAACGGACATCACAGCGACGACAGGGATGACGATGATGCGGGCAGAAGCTCAACCAATCCATCACCAACGCCCTCTAATACCACCGTCGGGGCTTTTCGAAGTGCTCGCAGAAAGGTAAAAATCTACTTTTCACGTTTCACAGCTGTTTCGTCATTTTCGAAAATTCCGAGGGTCCGATCTCAAAAGTCGGTTCAAATAAGCCACCGGACCTTCCAGCTCTTCTTCATACTTCGTTTTCCTTTCAGAGAGCCAAAAAAGTCTTCGATCCGTCGGACAACAACGTAGTCAAGAGAAAGCGCGGTAGGCCCGCTTCGCAAAACAAAAATCTTCACGGATCGCAAGAGTCGCAGGATTCGGGAAAAACGATCGTTAAGGAAGGACCCAATAGACAGTGCAGCCTGTGCGCCAAAGAAAAGTCGGAGAGTCTCGTGGCGTGTCGAGATTGTACAGTGAGAGGTTCGTTCTCACAAACCCAAACAAACCCAAACAAACTTGGATGTTTCCTATCGACGCGCGATTGCTGATAAATTTTGGTTTTTTACAGCTCATCCGAGTTGTATCTATCCGGCGGACGAATTGCTTCAAAAGTCCGGCAGCAGTTGGCAATGCGAGAGATGCAAGAGCTGTACTGTATGCTGCGAAACTTCTGACGTTGTAAGTCGACGAAAGGATAATCCTTTATTTTTATCGTATCGATCTTAGAACGCGTCGTTTTGAGGTTAAAATTTTTCCAACGATTCTAGGGACCACTGATAACGTGCTACACCTGCGACGAAGCTTATCACTACTCGTGTCACGTACCACGCGTACCATCCGCCAAATCGAACTCGAAATGGCAGTGCAACGACTGCGTACAAAAGCACTTCAAAAGCTCGCAAACTTTGTCCGTCAGTCGTCCGGAGACACCGTCCAATCCGCCCGTACTGCCTCCGGTCCTCAGCCCTCAAGTTTCGCCGACGAGAGCGTCGCCGGAACAAATGGACGACGAGACGGGAACGACGGATGGTATCGATCCGAATATACCTGACGCTTCGGACTGGACCTCCGAACAAGTTTATCAATACTTCGCCAGACTGTTCCCGAAGGAAGCCGATGTCTTTAGAACTCAGGACATCGACGGAAACTCCCTCCTGCTCATGAAACGATCGGACGTACTGATCGGTTTGGATTTGCTTCTCGGACCCGCTCTAAAGATCTATCGACACGTTTTGAAGCTTCAAGAACGTCGCGACGATCCGAAGCTCTACTGGTTGTAGGCATGTTCCTCGAATTTGTTGTTTTTTTTTTTTTTGTTTTTTTAACGTGTACACTCTTGTAAATATCGTGCCGTTTGAGAAAGTTGCGTCGAGGCCGATTTTCTCCGGAGAGGAAATCGTGAACCGCTGCGAAAATTGCCCGCTCGCATGATTGTGAGAAATATTGTAAGATTATGTTCCCATCGTTTATCCGCGTTACTTGAGACTCGCGATCATTATAAATCAGCCAACGTCCTTGTCAACGCGAAAAGGACGAAACGACGAATCTTTTTTTTTATTTCTACGAAACTTTACATCTGTAAACTTATGTATTATAAATCTCTACGTATTCGCACGATGTATTGTTTTAGTTTTGTTTGCTTTTTTTTTGCTTGTTTTCCTTGCGTTCTCGCGATGCGCGATTTAGACTTTGAAGCGACAGATCTTGAAGATTTTGTTTTTTTTTTTCTCGTTTTGCCGTACATCGATTATTACAGGATAACAATTACGCTGAGCACCAAATTCGCCAATTGCTCAACTTTGCGGGTTCGATTCTACGGAGAAAAGAGGCGTATCGAGATAACGGAGCTTGAGTCCTCGCGTCTCCAGTCAGATATCAATGTAACCATGAAAATTTATATATTCGAAAATTGTTATTGATATTTATTATAAGTGTTCGAGAAGAGAAAAAAAGAACGGCAATCAGCGCAATAAAAAGTCGTGTGAAGAGAATCTCTCGGATTCGTCGCAGTCAATTCTAAGAGTACGTGAAAAAGACTTATATCGTGCGATAAAAAAAAAAAACACGCGAAAGAATAACCCATCTTTGATAAAAGATCTTTGATAAGAGGAAAACGAGATCATGCTCGATTAAACTTAACTGTAATTTCGTTTAATCCGTTTCTTCCATTCCACGTTTCGAAGTGAAGAAAAAGAAGAGACTTTTCATATCAGTCTTGGCGAAATTCGACGCCTGAGCGATATTTTCGTAGACATCGATTTGCGAGAATTCTCGTAGAGAATTCCAAATGCAAAAAAATTATGGCAACGATAATTGAGGAGCGAAGCAGTGCTAAATCGCTATTCAACTCCACGATAAGAAACGGAAGAAAATAGAGAGCAACAGAAGGAACCATCCCTGGATGTTAATCCCAAATTTCCATCCCTGGAAATTTTTTTATCCGTTTCCTTTTTTTCAACTCGATTACTGCTTGAAATCGACGTCGTCCAAATTCGCGATTTCGTTGTACTTAGGTGGTGGCGTTTTGTGCAGCGGAGCTTCGTCAGGAATCAGGATAATTAATTTGTTCGAATCTCCGGCGCTGGTAGTATTCAAAGTTTGTTCTTCCTTGATGCATCTCTTGGCCATGATACGAAGCCACAAACCGGTTACGATCACGAGGACTGCAGCGGAATGTACCAGCCAGCCTGGAACGGTGGTGTGTTTAGAACCGCATTGTAGCCAATAGGAATTGTTGGTGGATTCCTTGATTTCCCCGTAATATATCGAGCCTCCGCCACGTAAGAAAGAAGAGTCTCCGTAATCGGCCAACGTCTGGAAGAAAGAGGTAGAGTCGTTCGGTCTCGGATAGGGCTGCCGTTCCATAAACCGTGGGCGCCGGACAAAAACTCCCAAAAGCCCGGACATTTAGGTACAAAAAAAATGTTTACCCCGGACAAGCTTCAAAATAAAAATAAAACACTTTTTTTCTTCGGACGCTTTTCCGGATCCTCCCCGGACGTCCCCGGATTGAAACTAGGACAAATCCAGGGAAATCCGGACGGATGGCAGTTCTAGTCTCAGATCCACCTAGAATTTTTCGAAATTCTGCGAATTTACATCGAATTCTGGAAAAAAATTACATCAGAGTCCTTGGCTACGGACTTAACGATGGTGTGTGGTAATTTGAAGAGTTCCTTGTCCCATCCCGGTAGAAGCTCTTTTCTCAGGTCAGGATCGGTCATGGCGTCGTTTTCAGGCACCTCTAACGCCATTAGCAAATTATCCGCGTTTGCGATATCCGCGACTACGAGTTTCGCCAAATCCTCGATTCTCCGCGCGGCCATAAAGTTGCATCCGCTCTCGCAAATCGTTCTGCTCTTCGGGAGGGTGTAAGCTTCGCTGCACACTGGGAAAGTTAATTTTTCATTTTTTTTGAGTTTTAGGTTTTCGGAGAATTTTAGGAAAATGTTCGCCACTTACAGGATTCGCAAGCCTCTTTGGAGTTGTTTAAATTATTGACGAGGAGATCGTAGCGCAAATCGGAAAAATCGGCAAATCGACAACCGCGCTGACAAAGCAATTCGACGAATGATTCCTGGAGAAACGAAAGAATCGATAAGAAAGAGTAATATTGAGTTTCTCCGAATGTTGATACCTACGTGGGGGTAAATTTGAGACAATTTTTCGCAAAAAGCGACGCACGGGTCGTCGCGACGATTCATCTGGAATAAATCGTCGCACAAAACGTTACTCGCGAGGATAAGGAGCAACGCTGACGTTTGGTCGCCTCTGAACATCATCGAAACGTAAACACTCTTGGGATAAATCCCAACGACACTAATTCGCGATGTACACTAAACAAACCCAAACAAATACAAAATGATTGTTTTTTTATCACGGGGAAGTCTCCGGTATTGGAGAAAACTTCGCGAGGAAAAAATCAACCAATGGCATTGTTCAATGCGGGGAAAAGGGAAAAATGAGCGGTTAAGTAACCAACTTAGGAAATTACGGTAACATAACCTCGTAAATAAACTGTAATAATAATTGGTAAAAAATTAGATAAAAATTTAGATGAAATTCATCATCCTTTATCGTAAAAGAAAATCGTACGATTACGCCGTGAAAAAAACGCGGTATTGCCGGCGTAAAACATGTCGGTGGCGCCATCTCTAGATCGCCGTGCGAAGCTCGAAACACGCGTTTACTCAACCACTCGTAGTTCGCACTCTCGCCACGATTTTCAACGCTCGCGTTCCGCAACGCACACATGACGGTTTCAAAAACTCTTCGCCCTTACCAGCGAGGGGGAGTCCGAGTATTTCGTTAGTAAACTTTGGCGCGGTTTTGATCGGGAAGCTGGCTTAAAGTATTTACATTTACGGAGCAAACAAGGCTGAAGGAGGAGAGGATCGCGCGTTATGTTGTACGAATCGATTGAGTAAATTCTAACCCCGAAATCGTAGGAATTTTCACGAAACTTGGCATTTCAAAATCTCGTCTATCTCGTCAGGCCAAAGTTTTCGTCACCGATAATTCGTCCGTAAGAAACGAAAAAAAAAAAAAAAAAATGGTTCGTACGAAGCAACCTCGAAAAACGAGATCGATTCGGGAGGGCAACGACGAGAGCGACATAATCATTCGGGATTTCGAGCGACAAGCTGCCCAAAGGATTCACAAAGTCGAAGCGGATTTGGCGATGCAAATACGTATGGTGGCGAATTCCGTGGACGTTGCATTAGCAGGTTTGCCGGCGGAGATAAGAAAGATGACGCTCGGCGACCTTTTGGATTTGGACGTTGAAGACGCAGCTATGGAAACTACCGACTCGTCCGAAATTTCATCGATTTCCAAAACCGTGGGAAAACCACGAAAAGCGGCTAAACGCGCCACGGCTGCTTCAGACGACGGTTACGCCACGGAATCAACGACGGCTGCCAAAACGACTCGCGTTTCAAGAATCAACGCTACCAAAAACTCGGAAAATCGTTTGACGCGACAACACAGAAGTTCCTCCAATAACGCCGTTTCCAACAAACGTACGACGAGAACTACTCGCAGCGTTTCCAGAAATCGAAATTCAAGGATTCAAGATTCCGAACAGGAAAACAAGCAGGATCTTCTGAAGACGACCGGACGCTGTCCGACGACTTCCAAATACAAGACTCCCTCCATGAAGAATCAAGCGCCTTTCTACGGCGTAGTCACGCCCAAAATCAAACCCAATACTCCGTTGAACATAATGAGACGTCCCAGACAAGGCGAAATGGTTCTTAGTATGCAAGGCAGTCCTTTGCTCGTTTCCTCCATCGTCCGGGAACGCACCGCAAACATCAACGTTCCCCTTCAAAACGGAGACGTTATTTCCCTGTTGCCCAATCCGGGACTACGACTCTCTCATATGCCTGCCGTCGATGACGAAACTATGCAACAACTGAGAACGCTCAACGGACATCTTAACAAGGTCATGGGTCACCAATGAAATTCCGTTCGCGTCGCAAATCCGGTGAAGTCCGGTGAAATCCGGTGAAATCCGGTGAAATCCGGTCTTGAAACGAACCGTATCGTTAATATCGGTCTCCACCGGACAGGAGGGAAACGATCGACGATCGGTAGGGCTGCAGAAATTGATAAACTACTCTTTAGATATAGAAGCCAATATTCGAATTATTTAATTATCGTGGGCGCACATCGATCTGTTAAGTCTTAAGTTATAATCTCATGTTTTTTTTTTTTATTGTATTGGAAATAAGACAAACTTGTAATAGTATGCGAGATCATTCGTATCTCGGAAATTAATAAAATGTGTATTGTTCTTTTTTTTTTACTGTATTTTCTCGAATTTTTGTCATGGAGGAAGAGGGCGTTGTCTCTATTTTTATTCCATACTAATAATATTTATACTGTTATGATTTTGAAAAAGTGACAATTTCGATTCGAATTTTTAGTTCCGACTCTTAAAGATTTTCGACGGTCTATCGGATTGAAAATTCATCGTCGAAAGCTCATAATTATCATGAAAAAACGATTTTCTAACAAAACTGTTGATTTTTTAGAAAAAAGGGAAATTTTGTCAAACTCAAAAACATGTCAGCTCAACGTGAAAAATTTCTTTTTTACGGATCCGATAGTGTTCTATAAAAATTTAATCTTTAGGGAAAACAAAATTGACGATTTTCATTAGCAGGATAAAATTACATCGCTTTAGAACTTGTAAAAGAAAAAATACAAATATCCATCAAAGAGCGGCTTTATTCAATGTCTCGCGCTTCTCCGTTTCCAATAACCTGAAATTCCGCTTTGCGTTAATTTTCTTCCCCATAATTTTCCATGAAAGGCGTTCTTTCAACTCTCAAGCTATGAAGATTTTTCATTTTTCGGGAGATATTTCAATCCGACGATATCGAGTGATTGTGAAAATTAATACTACGACCGCAACCATGGACACCGCCGGACTGTTTCCACGAACAGCGCCACCTATGGCCACCGGAATCAGCCCGGCTGAAGATGAAATGTGGTTATGAAGTGCGATTCAAAATTAGGTTTGTGACGATTTATATTTATTAATTATATAATTAAAAAATATGAATTATAAAATAAATCATGAAATATGAATTATCGCTTACAAAATGTGAATTATGAAATATAATAATAATAATAAACTAATAATATAATAATAATAAAAACTAACAATATAATAATAATATAAATAAATAACAATAATAAATAAATAATAATAAAATGAATAAATATAATAATGATAATAAACATAATTGACGAATGCAGATTTCTCGCAACACAACTAGCGCCTCTGGTGGCAGGACGCTAAAAACAACGTTTTGCCTAACCATGTGCATAATCCCTCCTACATCCTCGGAATATTTAACGATAAATATCCTCAGCGTCTGCAAACACTTTTCGACAAGTGTCCAACGAATGAAAAAACTACACCGACTCGTCAGTCGTCCGTGATTGGTGCGGCGTGACATTAGCTCGTGGATACTCGTAACACACGTACGTTTCATTTCCGACGATACGGTGAGCTTACAGATCAACGGAAGAACCGCGCCTTGTATTTCAACATGTAAGATCGCGGCCGCGCAACCGCCGATTTCACAGACCCCACGCACACGACGAACCGTACAATTTCGTTTCCAGTTTACCCGTGAGCGTTCGTCCAATCGTACGTGTCTCTTCTGAACGTTGAAAAAAAAAAAACGCATCGACCGGAGTTCACGCGTGGCCCCTGGACCATTATAAATATTGATTTTTTTTTTTCAACGTTTATGTATTTGCGACGACCGTGACTAAGAAGAGGACTGCAAGAATCCTCGAAGTTTCGATCTGAGGATTCAACGGAAAAATGGAGATCCTGAATAACATATCATTGACGTTCTGGTCGCCTGACATTTGGTTGCCGCCGAATACGACCTGGAAAGACATCGCGCCCAATGCGGACAACAAATTTGCCAATTATCAACATTTGGTTTATCCTTTGCCTATGGCACTGTGTCTACTCGTCCTGAGATACGCTGTTGAGAGGTACGCGTCCTTCGTTCTCTTTTTTTTTTTTTGTTCCTTCTTTCGCTTCTTCTTATCTCCTACTATATATCGCTCTCTCCGTCTATTTTCTGTCAAACGATCGCACCGGTGTTGGTGAGGTTACGAGGCATAATCACGGGGTTTCTCGTAATACCAGACAACTTGATCAGGGTCTTGCGAGTTCGTTTTTTCTTCTTGCACTTTTTACACGTTTCCTGCATGCGCAATTTGCACTTCCGGTTGTTTGAGTTTTTTTTTTTACTTTTACATTGGGTTGAGTTTGGATTTTTTTTTCGGATTTGTTTTTATTCAAGCGCGTTCGAGTTTATTGATATTTTTATTTTTTATTTTAATAGAAAATTTTTTTTTCGAAAATCGAAAATTTTTTCGAAAATCGAACATTTTTTCGATTTGCGGAGTGGTTCCATTTTTGTAAAAAGGCAGGACCATTTTTTTACAAAAATGATAATATGACAAACGATCTTTGAAGTTTCTGAATAAAACTAAAAATCTAAAGGATGCTACAGGATCGTTTTTGTAAAATATTTGAGATCTTTCGTTTTCGTTGCACCGAGATTGCGCATTTAGCAAATCTTTCACTCAAAAGTTGCGCAAAACATTGCAAAGATCGAAATTTTTCAAAGGAAGAATTTTCCAAAATAATTGCATTTACGGCATTTCTAAAACCAATTCTCAAAAGCAAAAATCGTCGAATTCTAAGCTAAATTTCCAAAAAACCCAATTTTTCAAATTTCTTGATCAAAACTTCATTTTTGGAATTTTCGAAAATCGAAACTATTTTCCATTGATTTAGTAACCGTCGTATCTTCCGCTGTATTCGACCAGGAATAAAAATTCGTCGTTTCCATTTTTGACTGAATTTGCAACAAAGATTTTTGATTAACATTTGACCTTGACATTTCACGATAGAGCTCGAAACGAAATCAGCTTAGTTATCGTATACGAGTTAATTTGTCTGATACAGGTCGGTGCGCCGATTTACGTATACTCGCTTGCATGCAAATTGTTCATGAGAAATCATACGGCGGCTGTATAAAGTCAAAGGTCTCGTATCAGTGATAACAGAGACTCGGCTTCGAGAATACCGATAGGTATAACATCCGTGTTGCCGTAAGAGAAAAATCAGTAGCCGACGATAAAAGCGACTCTCTTGCGCAGGTATTGGTTCGCGCCGGTCGGCAAATCTCTCGGTATCAGAACGACTAGATCTAAGAGAGCTGCGCCTAACGCGATTCTGGAAAAAGCTTACGTTAGCAAGAAATTTAAGCACAAGCAGGTAATTACGCAATTCATAAAAAATTAGAAATTACTTTCACGACAAATATAACTACAAATTATAATTGACTGGATTTTCATAATTTCCCGTTACATTATCGTTTCGTAATCGTAATCGTTTCGTAAGTTTGGCTCTGGCAAGTAGTGAGTCGCGTCTTTATTTTCAGGTCTTGTCATTAGCCAAACAATTGGACTGGAGCGAACGGCAGGTCGAAAGGTGGCTAAGGCTGCGACGTTCGCAGGACAGGCCTTCGACGCTCACCAAGTTTTGTGAAAATAGGTAACGGTTCCAATCGTAACGAATTTATTTTTCCATTTTTATCGATCCGAAAACGGTAATTCTTTAATTAAAATTAATTTCATGAACTATTAAATAATTAAAATTAATTTCATGAACTATTAAATAATTAAAATTAATTTCATTAATTATTAAATAATAAAAATTTTTTAATAAGTGTAATAATTAATAATACAAATTAAAAAATTATTAATTCTATCATAAATCCTGTAAAAGAGAACTTTCGAAGCAACATATTTTTTTTTCAAACCAATTGAATATTGAGAAATGGAAAATTGGATGCCTAAAAAATACGATAATTTACGTTAATTTGATGTTCGTTTTAGCTGGCGCTGCCTGTACTACACCTACTCGTTTATTTATGGTATCGTAATCCTGTGGGACAAGCCTTGGCTCTGGGACATAAATTATTGCTACTACGGATATCCCTATCATCCGGTGACCAATGACGTATGGTGGTATTACATGGTTTCGTTGGCGTTCTACTGGTCCCTCGGTATATCCCAGTTCTTCGATGTCAAGCGAAAGGATTTCTGGCAAATGTTTATTCATCACATAGCCACGATAATACTAATGTGTTTCTCATGGGTTGGAAACTTGACTAGAATAGGCTCGCTAGTCTTAGTCGTACACGATTGCGCCGATATCTTCTTAGAGGTAAAATACCAAAACTCCTGGCATCGAAAAAATCTTTTTTTCTTTCGTCCAGAAAAAATTGATTATTTGATCTTTTTTTCAGGCGGCGAAAATGGCCAAGTACGCTAAATACCAAAAAACATGTGATTTTATATTTTGTATCTTTACAATACTGTGGATTATAACTCGCACCGGTGTTTATCCGTTTTGGATAATTTATAGGCAAGTCGATATTTTTAAATATGTAGTTATGTTGAGAAATTTGTTTGGGTTTGAAAATTATGTTTATTGGCATGTTTTAATTATTAAATTTGGTGATAAATTAATTTTTGTTTAGAAATTATATTTGGGGTTTTTCAATATGTAATTTCATTGAGAAATCAATTTTTGTTTAAAAATTATGCTTATGGAGATTTTTAAATCATTAATTTTAATGAAAAATTGATTTTTGTTGGAAAGTAAATTTTTATTGAAAAATGTTTTTGTTGGAAACTAAATTTTTATTGAAAAATTGATTTTTGTTGGAAAATAAATTTATAGTAAAAAATTAATTTTTGTTGGAAAATGAATTTTTATTGAAAAATTAATTTTCGTTGAAAAATTAATTTTTATTGAAAAATTAATTTTTGTTGAATAATAAATTTTTGTTTAAAACTAAATTTTTATTGAAAAATTAATTTTTGTTAAAAAATTATATTGGATTTTCTAACAGTATTTATTAAAATACAGCTAACTTTCATTTTAAATGAAAACCTTTCTTTTTTCTTGTTTTCCAATTTACAGTACATCGATAGAGGCTCCTAAAATAGTACCGATGTTTCCGGCTTATTATATATTCAATTCGCTGCTGATACTGCTACTAGCCCTCCACATAATATGGACCTGGTTGATCATAAAGATAGCGTACAACGCAATCTACGCTGGCCAGGTAAAGAAAGCCGAAATCTCACAGCAGCCATAATCGAGCGTTATTTCTTCATGCGTTGATTTTCAATTTTATCGTTTTTTCAATATCAGATGGAAGGTGATATTCGTAGCGACAGCAGCGACGACGTTTCGGACGTTTCGCTCGACAACGCTCCTGCTAACGATACGTCAAATCACAGCAGTAAACAAAATTCTCGGCAGAAGCAGCACTAATGGGATTTTTTCCGGGTGACACACCATAGGCGTAATTTCATTCGAATGGCGATCGTTTGATGAGTCAACACGAAAAAAAAAAAGAAAAAAAAAATAAATTAAAGGAAATTCCATTAGCCGGGTGCTAATAAACGCCAAGAAGAGCCTGATATAACTTTTAAGAATTAAACGTGATCTTTCGAGAGTCGTCGTCACGTTCCGAGTGAATATTTTTCTGATCGAGAATCTTGAATGGAAAAACAAAAAAAAAAAAAAAAAGAACGAAAACGTAACGATTATATTTGTAAAACGTTAAGAGTTCGAAGGCTTGTTTTTTACGGACAAAATGGATGATGATACGTGGACACTTCGACACTTCACAAACTCCATTGACACGAAGACGTATCGTCGAGCTGTCATTTATTAATTAGGAAGCGTTTAATAATTTATAATACAGCTCGTCGAGCAAATTTTTTTTTCACCCGGGACAGAGAAAATTCCGCGCCTCAAAGCTGCCAATTAAACGCCCGGGAGAAAAATAAAAATACGCTTGCCGCGTTCTCGCGACGATAAAAAAAAAAAAGAAGTTCACGTTTTTTTTTTTCGACGAATTTTACGCTTCGCGTGTTATCTCCTCGATATTCGTCGCTCGTTTCGAGAAGCGAATTTTCAGTCTCAAAACTTAGTTGCGAGATTACGATTTACGAAAGAAATCGAGGAAGAATCGTTTGCCGATCATAAGGCGAATCGATTCGTAACGAAAAATCGATCTGCTAGGCCTAGAATTATGAATTTTCCTATGTCACGGAAATAAACGTTTACAATCATTGTTAAAAACTCATTTACATCGTAATACACAATAAACTATTGGAAAGAGATTCGAATGCGTTATCTTCCGATGCGAGAGTACGGTTGCCTGCAATTTGTTAATTATTGATGGATTATTGATAACGCTATTTATGGACCTTTGGCTTAAATGGTTAAAAGACTTCTTTCGTTACAAAACAAATGCTTTAATCATAGTATAAGATAAACAGTAATCAAATATTTGCTTATAAAAATAACACGTTCTCGCCTGATATCTTTCCAAGATATAAATCGTTATCTTCTCTTAAGCACTATTACGACTATCCACGATGGAAGGATTTTCTCTGATCATCTTTTCGTACCAGCTGGCGTAATACATGAGGAAGTAACTCCACTTGCCGCAGATGAAGGCCCACACTGCTCGGATCAACGTGTTCTCGCTGACCGGCGGTGAAGCTGAAAAAAATCTTTGAGAATAGCCGTTGCGCCGTAGCAACCACCGATGAACCCGATACTTACGAACTTTGTAATACATCGTCAAAAAGATGTACCAAACGAACGCCGCTGTGCAAACAACTCCGCTGGCGAAACTGAAGTGAGTTATGTTGCGCAGGAATCTCGTGGTGTAACGCGTCTCCAGAGTTTCTTTTCCGCTGTCGTAATGGAGACGGAAGCAGGCTGCGGCGAAAAAACCTGGAAATTCAGAAATCGTAATGGTCTTACGAGGCTATTTTTGGAAAAATCGTCTTCCGCTGGATTAAAAAAAAGCCAAAAGATTTGGGAAAACAAGAGCAATTTTTGGAAAAATCGTCTTCCGCTGGACCCAAAAAAAAGCCAAAAGATTTGGAGTAGAAAACAAGAGCAATTTTTGGAAAAATCGTCTTCCGCTGGATCAAAAAAAAACCCAAAGGGTTTAGAGTAGAAAACAAGAGCAATTTTTGGAAAAATCGTCTTCTGCTGGACCCAAAAAAAAGCCAATAGATTTGGAGTAGCAAACAAGAGCAATTTTCGGAAAAATCGTCTTCCGCTGGACCCAAAAAAAAAGCCAAAAGATTTGTAGTAGAAAACAAGAGCAACTTTTGGAAAAATCGTCTTCCGCTGGACCCAAAAAAAAGCCAAAAGATTTGGGAAAACAAGAGCAATTTTTGGAAAAATCGTCTTCCGCTGGACCCAAAAAAAACCAAAAGATTTGTAGTAGAAAACAAGAGCAATTTTTGGAAAAATCGTCTTCCGCTGGACCCAAAAAAAAGCCAAAAGATTTGTAGTAGAAAACAAGAGCAATTTTTGGAAAAATCGTCTTCCGCTGGACCCAAAAAAAACCCAAACGATTTGGAGTAGAAAACAAGAGCAATTTTTGGAAAAATCGTTCCCCGCTGGACCCAAAAAAAAGCCAAAAGATTTGTAGTAGAAAACAAGAGCAATTTTTGAAAAAATCGTTCCCCGCTGGACCCAAAAAAAAAGCCAAAAGATTTGTAGTAGAAAACAAGAGCAATTTTTGAAAAAATCGTTCCCCGCTGGAACCAAAAAAAAACCCAAAAGCTTTAGAGTAGAAAATAAGTGGAAATTTACTAACTTGACATCAACGACCAAAAACCAACATCGCCGTTGCCATAGCCAACGAATAATACGAAAAAGCCGATCAGGCCGCAAGCGATACCGATTCCGCTAAGGACGAGACGTATCAATATTGCTCGCAACATATTGGACTTGTTTACTTCAACACTGTGGCTTCTATTTATTTATCATCAACCTGTATCGTTTGTAACCGTTAGTCGCGACAATAAAGTTTGTTTTTTTTTTTTTTGAAAGCTGACGTTCTTTAGAAATTGAAAATCGTTGGGAATTGTATACGTAAACACTACGTAGGCATGATGTAAACGGGAAACGGTCTGGGTAGAACTAGTCATAGCTTCAATCGTTTTATTTTTTTTTTTTTTTGTCGTTTGCTGATTGGTGCTCAGGTCAGCAGTTTTTTTTCGTTCGTTAATCATTCGGCCGTTGGTGTCTAAATGATTTTGTATTCAGCACGGTATCGATAACGAATACAAAAATTATTCTGTACGCGGGCGGGTGATAAATCCATTTGATCGATTCGCAAATTTCATCGATCGATAATTTACGACGGGATGCGTGAAGGAACGAGGACTGCGATTGGTCATTGGGAAATGCGGGAACGCAATAGAAACGGACATTGAAAAGTCTTTATTATTTTTCATTCTTCCGGTTCTTGTTCGAAAGATAATATATATATATATATATATATATGTGTGTGTGATATTAAGATGTTGATCAGAACGTTGTTTGGGTTTGTTTGGGTTCGATTATTTATTTGGAAATGTCTTTCGATCGATCGAGAGTTCGGAATGTTTATTCAGTATGACTGGCTTCACTTCGGATGTGAGATTTCACCGATCCGAGGTGACCTCTGACGTCGGAAAAGTGAAGCTCTGGCTGTTGGGTTCCATCTTCTTAACGTGCGTATCCGTCGGCCTCCGGGCTTCCATTTCCCCATAACCTCGTTTGACAGCGCGCGTCGTATCGCGTGCCAGTATCCATCAACTTTTCGTTTTCCTCAAACTCAAAAAAGCTCAAAATGTCTTCGTCTCGAGCTCAAATACGTCGAATTCCGGATCTGGAGTCGCGAATCGATTACGTGCAATGCGACGGTCTGGCAGCAATGAAGATCGTCAAGCATTGTCACGAGGAGTCTACGAGTAACATGGAGGTCGCCCAGGGTGCTTTGCTCGGTCTGGTTGTCCAGAGCCGTTTGGAGATCACCAACTGTTTTCCGTTTCCTAAGAATGACGAATTGATGGAAGAGGAGGAGTATCAGTTGGCCGTTATGCGTCGTCTTCGAAGGTGAACTTTCGATCGGAACTCAACCAACCTAACCTAGTTTTATCGTATATTCAAGAAATTTTTCGTTCCAGGGTCAACGTGGATCACTTCCACGTAGGATGGTATCAAAGCGCCGATGTCGGCAACTTTTTGAGTCTTCCACTTCTGGAGTCTCAGTATCATTATCAAACTTCCATCGAAGAGTCCGTAGTCGTCATATACGACACCGCCAAATCGGCTAGGGGTTTTCTGACTCTGAAGGCGTATCGTCTGACTCCTCAAGCTATTCAGATGTACAAAGAGGGCGAGTATACTCCCGAAGTTCTGCGCAATCTCAAAATCGGCTACGAGAGTCTTTTCGTCGAAATTCCCATCGTTATAAGAAACAGCAATTTGACGAACATCATGATGTCCGAATTGGGCGACATGATACCCGAAGAGGAAGGCACGAAATATCTCGATTTGGGAACCGCCAGTGTACTCGAAAATCAACTCAGATGTTTGATGGATCGCGTCGACGAATTGAATCAAGAAGCCATCAAGTTCAATCGTTATCAACATTTGGTCGTTCGTCAACAACAGGACAAAAATAGACTTTTGCAGAAAAGAGCGCAGGAGAACGCCGCTAGATTGGCTAAGGACGAACCCCCGCTGCCTGACGACGATATCAACAAACTCATGCGTCCTCTTCCTGTACCTCCCAGACTCAATCCTATGATCGTCGCTGGACAGATCAATACTTACAGCCAACACATCTCACAATTCTGCGCTCAGAGCCTCGCCAAATTGTACATCACGCAGAGCCTCCAAAGCGCCAAAGAAACGAAAACGACCAATTGAAAGTGTTTAAACCGCATTTAAACAGCGTTTCCTACAGCAGTTTTTGTCAAACGCGTTTTATAGTCGAGGTCTACGATGATGATGGAACGAAACACGGAAGAAAATAAAATAATTTACAGACTTGGAGGAGAAGCGTTTGTTTTTTAAAAACTGGACAAAATTTTTTCACGTCGATTTTTGACGAAGTATTTTATAGGTAATATTGGGTTATATTTCCTTACGGATCGGTCATATGACTGATTATTTCCTGCGATCGGTCATGTGACTACATTGTATGAATCATCTGGTAATCTTACTGGAGAGAATGTTTCAGCAAACGATTTACCGACCGTAGGTATTATCACTAGGCGGTCGATTGTAAATTATTTTATTTTTATTTATTTGTCTTATTTGATCTCTTAAACGATTTATTTATTTAAAGAACCAGAAACTTTCACGAACGATGAATGAAAATCGAAAAAATCGATTTTCCAAACCCACGCAGATTTTTCAGTGTTTTTCGAAACGACCTTGAAACTATAGCGCTATAAAGCTGTTGATACTATTTTTATACGCGTATGCTCGCTACAGCAGTGAGAGAGAGGGAGAGATTAATGCAATCTCTCGTATTCCACAGTAAGCAACACAGCCGACAGCGAAATGATATAGTACGATCGTGTCGCTTAAAAATTCACAAATATTACGAGATTCTCAAATTTCCCCATCGTATCGTTACTTCCTGTCGCGTATCGTGCCGTTTTCTCTTTCTGGGATCGAAGGTTCGGTTTTGTTTTATTTTTTTTCATCGACGACGATGTTGTTGTGCAACGCTTGTTTATTTTCGTGCTTGACAATTGACAAAATGCGGAGAGCTTTCTGTTGAGTAAAAACGATTTTTTTAACGTTTATTTTTCCCTGAAATGCATTAACGTTTCTCGATAAAAAATACATTCTAACTTCGTAGATCTTATTTTAACGACGCTGAATTTGTTCGGGTTAGTTTGGGTTTGTTCGGGTTAGTTTGGGTTTGTTTGGGTCTGTCTGGGTTTGTTTTGAATTTAATTGAATTTAATTGAATTTGTTTGCCCAAACAAACCCAAACGAGCCCAAACTCAAAAAATCGAATTTTCGGACTGTATTTTTTTTCGACCTAAACACGCACTTTTTTCGTTAAATTTCATGATTTTTTAAAATTATCAACGTATTGGCCACGTTTGTCGCTAATTTGTAAAAACGCCGTGCCAAATTTGCGACACTCAAAAAATAGACTGAAACGATAAATAATCGCTGAGGAGAGTAATGTTGATAGCTTGATTAAATGTAAGACGCAAGAAAACGACTATCCGCATTGATCAGCTCTATCTGGTAGTCGAAGATCTCATAATTTGTTTAGATAATTCCTGAACGATACCAGATGAAAAGTTGTCCAGTTTTGATGTAGCTTCACCATTTTCATGTAGCAAAAAAGCTTTGTCCGAAATTTGCTTCAAAACGGATCGTTTCCTTCAGATCTGAAGCTTGGTAAAAAACCATTTGTACCTTTTCGATAACCGTAATTATATTTGCTATTTTCCCTGCGCAGCAAATTCCCAAAACGAGATCTATTCTTTGCCGCCGAAATAATACAAAATTCTATTGTTTTTTCAAAAAGTTTTGCACCCGAGTCGTTTCTATAAAACCGAAATTCCGCTTAAAAACGCGACAATAAATCGACCAGTTTTGTCTCGGCGATTCCAGGACAGCACGCGCATAAATGCCTGACCTCAAAAATTCATAACGTGAGTGAGACGTTATTTTTAAACATTGCGTAACCGCAGTAACGAATTAACATAGAGAAGAGTTTTTTCCGTGTCTGAGAAGATCTTGTAACGCGAGATACTAAAAAAGCTTGCCGATCACGTTTCGTTCGACTGATGAAATAATGGAATTTCTTTTCAACGCAAGGTTGAGAATACGTTGTCATGAGCAGCGCCTTGTCCATGTACGATGGCTTGGAGAAGGACGCTACTGCTAAAAAAGCGACACTGGAGCCTGCAGCGGCAACGGGGAAAAAATTGGCTAGGGGAATATCTCGAGCTACGGAGAACGCGGCGATCGTTTCTCACGCTCGCTCCCAATTGGCAACGTGCACTTCCGTAGATACGCCGGAATTCACATTCTCTCTGCCTGATCTATCCGTCTATCCTGGTACGTTGCCAAAAACGCTGAATTTCGAAATATATTTACCGAGACTGCTTGAACGGCAGAAAAAAAATCAGAAAAAGAATCGAAGCTTTTTAATAAATTTTATTTAATCTTCGATGGGAGAATTTTTCCGTAATTAAGCGATTCGATAATTGATAAATAATAATAACGTTTAGATACAAATTTTAATTTCAGAAAAATTAATCTTCAATTAACTTAAATTCAATTTTAGTTTAGACCTGCGAAATAATTAATTTAGTTTCAATTTAGTGTCGTTGAAAATACCTTAATTGAACGATAATTGACTTGCTTTTTTTGAACGCATTCCAGATTCGTTTCGTCAGTTTTTGGAGAAGGATTTGATAGAGGGTGGATGTTTGAGTTCCCTGGAGTCGGCGGGGCGTTTGAATTGGTGGTGCGGTGGAAAGAACAGCGGAACCCGAGTGCTCTGGCCTCTGGCGACGCAGGGGGATGGAAACTGTCTGTTGCACGCAGCGTCATTGGGAATGTGGGGTTTTCACGACCGACTGTTGACACTAAGAGACGCGTTGCACAATACCCTCGCTCGTGGTGAACATCGACACGCACTTTTTCGGTAAAAAAGACTTTTTGGCGCTCAAAGCCAAAAAAAAAGACATTTTTTCAAGATTTTTTTTCAGGAAAAGGTTTTTATGTGGACAAAACGAAAAGTATTAGTAAGATGAATAATATATCTGATAAGGTTGTGTCAAAATTGCTGACCGATCTGTTTAACGGATTTTGATAAATCGTGCTCGCACATAATGATAATTATTGATGATATTTAATGATGATTTTTAATGATGATATTTGATAATGATATTTGATGATGATATTTAATGATGATATTTAATGATGATATTTAATGACGATATTTAATGGTGATTTTTGATGATGATATTTACTGGTGATTTTGAATGATGATATTTAATGATGATTTTCAATGATGATATTTAATGATGATATTCAACGATGATATTTGATGATGATATTTAATGATGATATTTAATGATGATATTTAATGACGATATTTAATGGTGATTTTTGATGATGATATTTAATGGTGATTTTGAATGATGATATTTAATGATGATTTTCAATGATGATATTTAATGATGATATTCAACGATGATATTTAATGACGATATTTAATGATGATATTTAATGGTGATTTTTAATGATGATATGTAATGATGATATTTAATGAAGATTTTTAATGATAATATTTAATGATGATATTAAATGACGATATTTAATGATGATATTTAATGGTGATTTTTAATGATGATATTCAATGATGATATTTGATGGTGATGTTAAATGATGATATTTAATAATGACATTTAATGACGATATTTAATGATGATATTTAATGATGATATTTAATGATGATATTCAATGATGATATTTGATGGTGATGTTAAATGATGATATTTAATGATGATATTTAATAATGATATTTAATGACGATATTTAATGATGATATTTAATGATGATATTTAATGATGATATTTAATGACGATATTTAATGATGACACTCAATGATGATATTTAAGGACGATATTTAATGATGATATTTGATGGTGAGGTTAAAGGATGATATTTAATGATTATATTTAATGATGATTTTTAATGATGATATTTGATGCTGATATTTAATGATGATATTTAATGATAATATGTAATGATGATATTTAATAATGATATTTGATGATGATATTTAATGATGATATTTTGATAACAGTAAAATCACCAGATTTGTATAAAAGTGAAAAATTGATCGATTTCAGGAGATGGAAGTGGCGACAGACGAGCTTGAACGCGGCAGCGGGTCTGTCGTACAGCGAGTCCGAATGGTACAACGAATGGCAGAGTATCGTCGACATGGCTTCGGCGAATCCTCGCAATCAAAACGTCACTTCGTATCAGAGCCTCGAAGAGGTTCACGTATTAGCTCTCGCTCACGTTTTGCGAAGGCCCATTATTATTATCGCGGAAACGATGCTAAGAGATTCCGAGGGCGTCGCGCTCGCACCGATACCCTTCGGCGGTATTTATCTTCCGTTGGAAGTTTCGCCACCCAATTGTCACAGAACGCCGCTTTTGTTGGCTTATCACTCGGCACATTTTTCACCCCTCGTCACCGTCGACGATGGAAATGATTTCGCGGAAAACAGGAGCGAGGGTGTCAGCATACCTCTCGTCGATCCTGATACCGGTCAATTGCTTCCGGTTTTGTTCGCCGTTGATCCTGGACCAGATTGGGACTGGACAGCCCGACAGGATCTTTTGGATTGCCAACAGGATACCGTAATTCATTTTCCTTCTTTTGGCTTTTATCGAGTTACGAAAATCAAGAAAATATTTTTTACGATTCTTTTTTTTTGAATTTTGGATAATTAATGTTTTTTTTTTTTTTCAAAATGAATTTTTTATTTTTTTCGAAAGTAGCTATTTTTTTTTCAAAATATATTCTTTTATATATTATTTTCCAATACAGATGTTTTTCCGAAATGCAATTTTTAAATTAATTTTTAAAATATCTTTTTTTTTTAAATACATTCTTTGACTACTTTCCGAAATAGATTTTTTTTTTTAATTCATTTTCCTTCTTTCGGGTTTCATCGAGTTACGAAAATCAAGAAAATATTTTTTAGGATTCTTTTTTTTTGAATTTTGGATAATTAATGTTTTTTTTTCTCAAAATGAATTTTTTTATTTTTTTCGAAAGTAGCTATTTTTTTTTTCAAAATATATTCTTTTATGTATTATTTTTCAAAACAGCTAACTATTAAAAAACAGATAACTATTTTTTTCAAATACATTCTTTGACTATTTTCCGAAATAGCTTTGTTTTTTTTAATTCATTTTCCTTCATTCAGGTTTTTTCGAGTTACGAAAATCAAGAAAATATTTTTAAAGATTTTTCTTAATCGGAATTTTGGACAAGTAATGTTTATTTCAAAATGATTTTTTTTCGAAAGTAGCGATTTTTTTCAAAATATATTCTTCAACGTATTATTTT
>JAPYZJ010001860.1:0-27197 GCA_030522765.1 Ophioninae sp. B BG-2022a
TGCCATTTTTCAAGTGAACTTTCCGGGAAAACTATGAGAGATATCGATATGATTCCAACGCCATTATTTAAGTCAGGCAAAAACCTTTTCCAAACACACTAAATAAATCTCCAGCGCATAGAAGAAGCCTACTCTACGACCTTTGGAAATATCGTGATTTCTGAGATTCTGGAAAAGTGGCCAGGGAAGACGAAATTTTTTTTTTTCGTTTTTAAACTCTTAATATGGTCTATTTAATCGGAAATTCTCTGCTGATTACGAATATACCCGAGTTTTTGCCGAAAGTGCAAAATTAGGCTGAGAAAATGCGAAAAACCTTTTTAGAATATTTTTTCGACATTTTTCTCTAGAACTGGAAAGTTCAATGCGAATTAAATTGTGGATGTGTCTTCAAGGTATAAAAATACATCGTCATGGACCTGCGATATGATACTAAACGTCTGAATATAATAATTATTTCGGGACTAAGCCCCGAAGGGGCGCGCCTGATTGGCTGCCTTTCAAAATTAATAACAATTCAGGCGTTGATCCGAGAACCGTACATGCTTATATCAATAGCCTCAGAATCTCACCTCCAACCTCCCGTTTCAAGGATGACATTCGTAATTGGGAAAACCTGTATATTAGGTTTTGAAAAAAATCAAAATTCGTAATATACATAAAAAAATAAGAAATTCCGAAAAAAATGAAAAAAAAAAATTCCTCGTGTTCTAACTATCCACTTGCCAATTCGACAAAAATTTTCGTCTTTTTTACACTCTGGTTGTAGACGAATAAAAATAGCCATAAAAATGTCGATTGCATTCCAGAGATGCAAATAAATCGTTGTCGCTGGCACAGGAATGCGGCGACCTTGCAAGTTTTTTTGTCGAGGAGAATTTTTGACTCGTTACGTGTGAATATACTCACCGGTATCTGTACGAAGCTGCCGTTGTTGAGCTGGGGATAGGAGTAAAGAGGTACGACCGGCACGGATCCATTTTTGACGTATATCGGACCTTGTATAGGTGTGACACGCGTATTTTTCGGCATATCGGTTGGGCCCTCCCCGTCATCGTAATAATCTTCAACGCCGCCGTCCTCATCATCGTCGTAATCGAGAATCGCGTGTATTGTGGTTTTAGCATCTGCGCTGCCGTAAGCACCTCCATTCACCCTCGTATACGTTCTAAAACAGAACATACATACCGACAAAGAGATTTAAGACGTTTTCGATCTACGAGAAACAAAATTTAAAAAAAATGGAAATCGAGGCAAAACCATAAAAAAAAAAACAAAATTTACACTAGAAAAAACAGGCATTAAAAAATGTCGATTAAGACATAGAAGATCGACGTAACCTTATCAATTTTCAAATCCAGATTTTTCAAAAATGGAAAATTTCTTAAACATAGATGGGCATTAGCCTTTGCAGAATTCATGGAATCAGATCTTGATGATTTTATTTTAGATTGGGAATAATTCATTGAAAAATTTCGACACCAGAATTTCGGCTATCTCTCTCGCATTTATATGTCACATGGTACAGCTTTTACTTCGCCTTAATGATTTCCTTTAATCCCTTGAACACACAAGGAAAGTGGTTTTCCTTGCATTTTTGGGGTTTCTCCTTGGAGCAATTTTATACGACGTAATCCCTTCGAATCGAAGATACTGGGGACGAGAAGAGCGAGAAAAAGACGCGAGGCGTCGAAGCGAGTAAAATTCGCGAAAGCCCCGAGATCCCATTATTATTACGCGTTCAATTATATGGCTGCTGCGGCTTCTTTTTTTTTAGGCTTCTCCACTTTGTGCAATTGGTAATATATACATCTCGTACGAAGCTGTTTCGCCTCGCGGGCGAGGTCCTCAGCAGTGTGTAACCATCAATGAGAACAGAAGCAGCGAACCGCAATCATGTGGTCGCGCAGGTAGAAAATACCATTGCGAGTGAGATGAAAAAAGGACCAAAAAAAATGGGAAGGAAAGTTTCCGAAAGGGAGAAAAGGAATTGAAAAACGGTTGAGGGATTGTGTGAGAATGTAAGAGAGACAAAGATGAGGTATTACAGTCTCGTAATTCCAATCGCAAAGTCCTGGCGCCCAAAAAAAGTATTATGTATCATGTTTCGTCTTTCGCGATCAGATTTCACGATTTCGACTTCTTAAAGATACAGGCACACGCATGTATATATAAATACCTATATATATATGGGTTGGTAGTGATTTTAAAGATATTCAAATTTGTGGGCCACCCTCACAGTAGCATTTCATCTACATAGTCAAGAATATGTAAATTTCAACATCTACAAAATAACTTTCCGGCAAATGCAAGTATATTTGTGTAAACGTCTTACGAACGGAGTATTTTGTACCGCGTTGAAGCTTGCAATTCTAGGATGCAGCGAAAATATATTTTTCTCATTGCCCGAATTTCCGTTTGGGAATGGTTGGTGATTGGAACTCGTACAATTTTGTTCGCGAAATACAAGTTGATTCAAACTCGTATTTAAATAAATCATTCAAGTTTTTATATTTGTGCGCATTTCAGCGATAGAATCTTAAATTCTAGAAATTTTTTAAGAAACAGGCAAAAAGAAACAGGCAAAGTCAATAAAGTAGGCAGATACGCCAATAGCCAACATTAGACAGATATGATATGTTTGAGAAAAGCGTGTACAGCTGCGTATCTTCCTACGACCCGTCAGAAGGTAAATTCAAACTAGAGTCGACAGTGAGAACCATCTACTAAGACGCTTTGTACAGAAAACGACTTACCCATCATCAGGACTTTCGGGATAAGCTGTCGCAGCGGAATTCCTGTTGGAGTCGTCGACGTTTCGTGGACTATCCGATCCACCGTGTTGGGTTCGTTGATGTTCCTGATGGGGATTTAATCGAGGTTGAGTTCGGAGCGAGGATTGCTTGTTCGTCGTTGACGATGTCTGGCCGCTCTGTTGTGGTTGTTGCTGATCGTTCTGTTGATGAGATATCTGTTGTTGCCTGGGTTGGGTTCGCCGGAAGTCCTGATTGTAATTGGCGTATCTGGAGTCTTGACCAGAAGAGGAGGAGGAGGAGGATGATGATCCTGCGGAAGTCGCGACGTGATGATGATGATGATGATGATGACCGAACGTTTGTTGAGCCCTCAGCTGCTGTTCCCTTTGTCGTTGTTGCTGCTGTTGATGCTGATGCTGATACTGCGCTGGGGTAATGTATGGCTGGTTGTCGAATTGTGGCTCCTCTTCGAAACTCGGTGCTGGGGTCGGTGGCAAAACCGCGTTCAATCGGAGATTGCTGATGGTCGATTGGGGATCCTGACCATCCGGAAACGCGTACGGGCTCGAAGCCGCCAATTGAAACGGAAAACTGAAATTGGCTAGAGACATTATCGACAATTGCTACTACTAGGAACTTTGGCTCTCTCCCTTAGTCTCACGTTTCCGATCACTTTAACGATCGTCACGCACTTTTTTTTCCACCACTCTCTAAAATCTTCACTCGGCGAACTCTTTTAATTCGGACAGAGCAGTCATTTCCGGAATTAACACTTGGCATCGATTTTACGTTTTTTTTTTCAGCCTCTTTTACCACCAGCCCTCTTAATCCAAAAGACTCCGTCGTCACTCCACCGGTAAAGCGTCAATATCGACCTCCATCATTTCAACGGAGAAACCGTCCTGCTTTGCCCACACGAGGACTTTCCGTATTAGCCGCGATGTCGTTGCTGGATGACCTTTGTCAACCATCGAGGTACTCGAAAGCACGCGCTAGCGGCTCGAACCGAGGAAATAACTCTTGAATTCTCCTTCACTGCGAATAAAAAGGTCCTTGCTCTTGAATGATTTTTTTTAATGCCTTCAAGGTATTAGTATCACATTTATTATTTATTCTGGTTATCGCTATTTCTATTCGTGAATATCACAGTTTGTTAGATCAACAATAGATGACGCTGCACATCAATAACTACATAATGTTTGGTCCTGTGGAAACAGCCATTATCCTAGAACACGACGTTGAAGTTTGCATCGTTAAAACGTAACCCCTTTTTTGTATTCCACTTTTTCATAGTTATCCAAAAATCATATATTGCAAGTTTTTTTGCGATCACTAAAGAAGAATCCTTCGAAACCTTTCCGTAATTATCGCAGCTCAAATCCATAAAAAAAATAATTATGTCGTTGAAGTACAACGAAATTGAATTCTCTTTCATTTCTTTCATTTTTTTTTTTTTGGCAATCTATGATACGAAAATTGATCGAACAGTTATGCATATTCTTATCGAAGATTTTAAGCTAATTTAAAAAAACGTTTCGAATACGATGCAAATTTCAACATCGCAGTAAATGGGTGATGAAAAAAAGGATTCTCGTTGCATCTGGATGATGCAAACTTCAACGTCATTATGAGGACTACGGTACGCCGATAAAGTTTCTCTAGTGAGACTTGAATACTACTGGAATAGACCAACCCTATCATTCTGCCATACGTGATAACATAAACTTCGAATTTATGCTCACGTGTGGGTAGGTAGCGCACTCTAACGATCACTGAAGACACCGTCGTGCATATATCTAACGAGGAAATGTAGTGCTTTAAGGCTTATTCGTTAGAGCGTTGATTTTACGATTTTCGGTCGAGCTGCGAAGAAATCGCCTTATCGCTAATGTTTTTATAAATGTTGAGACATTGAAACTGTACAGTAGAAAACGAACATTGCCGAGAGTCTACGTAATCGTCTGATCTGCCATTTACGAAAAAAAATGCACTTGATTCTCACCAGCAAATATGCGAGGATTTTTTCGTAAGTTTTTATCACATCGATAAAAAAGTGAAGACGATTTGGTGGAATTGAATGATGAGATAAATAGAATAATATAGAAATATGAATAAATATGTATCGGGTCGAAGTTCGCGTTAACCCAAACGAATTCAATAAAAATTCAATTTATTTGCATTTTTCACTTTTATTCAAAATCATATTTTTCTTATTTAAAATCGGTCAATAAAAATTCGAAAAAATTGTTGTGTCGTTTCCGTGGTGTAAATCTGCCTAAGGAAATTTAAGAAATAATTCATTTTCATTGCATTTAAGATTTGCAATCTCGAAGATCGTAGCAATGGCTTATTTTTTAGAGAAATTCAGTAAATTCGATATACTTGATAAATATGTATCTATCAATTGATTTCAGGCTCGCGAAAAATAATTATGATGGCGTTTCCAAATTCTTTATCCGTATAAATGCGACATTAACCCGTACAAAAAAAATATGTGTTATCACAAAATAAAGAAAAGAAAAAAACCATAAGAGAATTTCCGTTACGTTCCAATAGCACAAAAATAAAACGCATTCAAATAAAATAAAAAAACAAAGAATATACACAAAATTGTCGAAATGATCCAGGGAATATAACGGCTGTTATATTCCCTGGATCAGCGCGTGATGCAGCGCGTGAGGCGCTGCATCACGATTATCGGAGTGAAAAAAAAATCAAAATTAGCATACGCCCATATAAATAATTAGATCACGCGGCAGGTTCGTGAAAGTTTTCTCCGGTATTACCGGAGGCGTAGGGAAAAGATTTGTGGCCGATGTGCCCCGAATGCGAGGTGGTTTCCTTATTTGACTGCCTTTCATCAACGAAACTATCGAAACCAAAATATCCACACGGTGAGACGAATTATGTTTTTACATCGTCTCGGAACGTTACGTGCAGCAGTTTTGAACGTTAAATAAAAATTAATTTCAACAACGTTTCAGAAATCAATGTTTTCGATTATTTAAATTTTTTATTATTGATCAGTCAATGATAATCGCTAAGTTTTTTCGTGCTCAGATATCACCTAATCAACAATGGAAGACGTTCGAATGAAAATTGTTTCACACATTTTTAGATCACTTTTATAGCGCCATTTAAAAGGCACGTAAAAAGTACGTAAGATATTATTGTTCGAGGATCCGCTTGGAAATATGCTCGCAACGGAAGGTTTATTTCGTCCGTTGCGACATCCTCGCGAGTTTTACGACTCGAACTGGCACTTTCTTTCTGACGTACTGCCTCTCTACGAGACCGGAATGCCAAAAGCCAGAGTGTGGTATTCTTTTTTCCTTTACAGCCAAGCAATCCACCGATGCCTCAATACCGATCTAATGATTCACAACAACTTTGACCCAAATTAATTCACAGCGTTAAAATTGAATCCGGAACGACATTGATTCGTTCAACGAAGTTGAGTTATCGTCATCACGCTTTATTATCAAAATTGAAAAATCTGTTCTAAGATATTACGTAGATGACTATCAATTTGCGAAAAAAGCCCAGGAAAGTGTAAAACCTATTCGTTTTTTTTTTAATTTGCAAAAAGGGTCGAGGAATGTTTACTAAATTTTTCATATTGCAAAAAGTCCTTAAATCATTTAATTGAAGGATTAAGAGTCCTGTAACTTCTAAAAAAAGTCAAACAACTTCCAAAATTTGTCAAATGTCAATTTGAAAAAAATCCCTAGTAAACCTCACTCAATATTCAATTTACAAAAGGACCCTAGGAAAATTTACTTAATAATCAATTTTTAAAATATCTCCCAAAACATTCGGGCAATATTCGAAGTGCAAAAAGTCCCTAGTTCATTCAATATTCAGCATGCAAAAAATCCCCACGAGAGTTTCCTCAATATTCAATTTGCAAAAAAGTCCCCAGTAAAGTGGAGACTTCTTGAGCATTTAACTTGCAAAAAGTTCCCAGGAAATTTTACTCAATTCAATCAAAAAATCCCCAAATACTTTCCCTACTCAAAGATTAAATTCTTCGAGGAAAGAATTCGCTAAGGTCGAATTGATGGCCATGGTCAAATCGCCTGACAATCGGCAAAGCACCATTCTGAAATGTAACGAGTTTCGTACGAAATATTTTGTGGCCTAGGATAATAAATCGCTTGAGTCGTGGCTCCTATATCGAAAATCCATTTATCGGTTTCTCCCATACGAAGAAAGTAGCCTCACTGGTATTTTCGAAGGGAAAGGAGCGCGACGACGAAATTAAAAAAAAAAATTATTAAAAAAAACGTGTAACCGCGTACGCATATGACATTTTTTGCGATCTTTTTTTTTTGGCAGAGAAACGCGAGAACGAAGATATATATTTTTGCATTCCATACAGACAGGACGTAGAAATATATCCTCCGCGTGTGCAGGAAGGAAAAACGCATGCACGCAGTCGCGTATCCGCAAATTTATAGCGTAACTTTTGGCTCCTGTTCGGACACTGAAATACAGAGACACGGAGGCAGAACATGCAGGGTGTCTTTCGGTATGCGAACAGTAGCCAAGTGAGAGCTGTCAGCAGCACCGGCTCCTTTAATTGACGGGCATTCAGGGACTCTCCCGTCGTTCCGCGCAACCATTTTTCTAATTACATCTCCGGGAATTCCTCCCTACGTCATTCCCCTTTCCACAAAAAAAAAAAAGAATACAAATTCCCTCATCGTGAATTCAGGTCTTACTGAATGGATATTAAAGAATCGTCAAAAGTCTTGAAAATTTGAGAAATGATAGTTCTTGACAGAATAATAATACGTGAATTATTTCTAAATTTTTCATTTAGTAATTTAGTACTTACCAAAATATGAATTTGCCAGTTATGGAAAATGTACATTTTTGAATATTAAAATTAAACACTTATCTTAAGCCTTAAGATATTACATCATCAAGATTTAGGATCAAGCAATTCGTAAAATATTAAAAGGTTTGTCGAGAAAATTCAGAATAAAGTTTTTGTGTAATTATTGATAATCATAATGTATTCCGAACCTATCAATTAAATTTAAACACTGAATAATTGTTTAATGCTAATATCGTCGAATATCGCTTCGATTATTATTAAAAGTGGAAAACGAATAATTAAGTGTTCACTTATTATTAAATTAGCTGTTCGATAATAAAAAAATAGCTACTTAATTATATAAGCGATATTAAAAAGCTATTTTCGTTATTTAATATGATCTACACTCATAAATCCGTGATTATAAATCCATTTTGGCTTAGCTTTCGGTTCTTCGCTCCATCCCATCAGACCTTAATTTAGGTTGTTACTCTCGAACGAGTCACGAGTTTTGATATTCCTCTTCTAATCCGTGCTACATTCGACAAAGGAATCAAAGTTCCTGCAAGTCATCAATGGCAAATCTCAATCGTGTTAAAGAAGACTAAAAAAAAAACGAAATACGAAAAATCGCGGAAAAGAAAAAAGAAAGAAGAACGCTGGAGTGAGATTAGAGAAACCGATTTTTCGAGGATCGGCAAAATTGTAAGAACGACGCTGAAGAAGCGAGAGTTGAAGAAGCGGAAGCGCGCGAATTTTATTTTGCGTCCTAGTCGGATGTGTGATTAATGAGTAATTTTTCAGACTACAGCGGAGGATTTGGCTCTATTTTCAAAATGATTTTGAAAAAGTACTAATTTTGACTATGCGATAAGTTTGTGGATCTTTTGTCTGGTTTTTTTTTCGTTTCTGCGTCGCGTGACAAAAATGATGTCATCTCTCATTTATTCACGAACCCAAACAAACGACGAATCGCTACGATGTTTGCATATCTTTATTAATAGAACTACGTTCTGTGCGAAGAAGACAAGTCCAATGTTAATCGATTCAAGTGATAAAAATTATGCGACTGAGATTATGAAACGTCCGAAGCGATAAATTTATTTGTATTCCCATTTATTCCGAGAGAAAGTGCCGGATAGATAGAACAGATTGATTACCAAAGGAAAGTATTTTTTTAAATTTCTTTTACCGAAAGATCGTCAAGTTCTGTGTTAGGTTCGAGCGTGACACTTGTCCGCGTTTCTTCACGAAACGATCGGGGTCCACGTGTTCCCTTGGCAATTGCGCAATCTTGAGAAGAAAAAAGAACGCAGACTTTCCTATGGACGAAACGTGCGTGCAAACAGGTTGAGGTTAGTACGAATAAAAGCGAAGACTCTCGAAGAAAACCTCTCTACCTCGTCTACCTCGCAGGCATTGATGAGAATAATCGAGAAATCTCACAAATCTCAAGCATGAAAGAAAAACTTCCAAAAATCTTTCCTTTTTAACGACCGTGATAACGTTTTCCTAATATTACGATATTTTCACTATTTCTCACGTTGAATCAATGATCTATAAGTAAATCAATTATTTCGATTTATTTATAGATTCTCTACGATTGATTTCTCAATTCCATCATACTAATTCAGTTATATTCAATTTTATTTCACTAATACCAATTGATTTATAAAAATTTCCAATTTCGTGACACTATTACTAATTATCGTAGCAAATCAATCGAATAATTCGATTCGTTTTCAAAATTCCTCGATTAAACAACCGAAAGCCGTTTTTTCGATTCAACAAATTATTTTCTCTTCCCAGTTTTTTATCCATAAAAAAAAAAGGATCAATCATGTAACCCCAATGGCAGATGAATGAGGTGCCTTTCGGTTGAAATTAATCCAACATGACGAAATCGTAGTTAGAGATAAATTGTTGGATGAAAGGTTCATCCAAATGAATTCGCCCACTTGCACCGATCAAATTCGAGAAACGTTGCGAAGCGATTAACAATGTTGCTAACGGTCGAGTACAACAGCGCACGTACCGGCAGTCTGTACTTTCTACCTATTTTCCTGCATATGTACACATACACACACACAACGTAATATACATATATATAAACGTATAAATAATACATAAGCATATATGTACATAATATGGTCATATATATATATGTAAATACATACACTTTACGAAACTCAGGTAATATACGTGCATAACATGTGGTATAATATTTAAACTATCAAGCGACCCAGGACTTCACGAAATCTTTGGCGGGTTGCGCAACTTCGTAGTTTCGTGGATCCACGTCAAAATTTCGAGTCCATGTACGCACGTAAGTGTTGGTGAATGGAAAGAGAACCAAATGGAAAGAGTTTGGTGCCTGGGCACTGACGTGTCCGAAAGTATGCATATACATCCAAAAATAGGTTTTCCCATAAGTATATATATAAACACATATACATATACATACGTATATAACAATCTTGCGGTGTGTCACCATTGGAGTCACGTTTAAGAATTTCAGTGCGCCAAAATTTCGCTCCGTGATAATATTCGGAGTGGCCGGATGCGATAGTTCGCGAATTATCGAATTTTCACCCGTGTATCCTTCCGAAAAGTCAGTCCTGGCTAGGGACGAGTCTTGATAAGAAAGGGTCGTTGAGCACACTTTGGAGAATTTAATTTCGCGAACCGGAAGTCGTGCAAATACCAACCGATTTTCCGTAAATTGTTTTTCGAAAATTTGCCGACCGCCAAAAACCGATACACCTGGTAGGGACCGTTGAAACGCGATCGATATATCGGGATATCGAGTAAAACGAGACGGCGCTCGATCGGAACGAAACGAGCGGTTTTTTTTTTTTTAATCGCCGCAAAAAACGCGCGTGTAACGCTCGAACGACGAGCGACAACTGAAAGAAGCGTTACCGAGACCGCGAAGGGGATAAAGACCGAGGAGAGTGAGAGAGTGTGAGGGGAGAGGAGAGAGAGATTCGACGTGCGAGCTCGGCTTGTGCCACAGAGCTGTAAGATTTGCTGGATGCTGTCCCCCCATACACGTATTCATGATCGCTGAGGTGAGGACACTCTCCTTCACTCTCTTTTCTCGCTCTTTCTCCCTCGACGATTCCGAAGACACCAACCGATTTCGTTACTCGATCAAACGCGAAGAGAACTCGAGAGATATATGCATACGTACGAGAAAACTTGTCGCTTGTTTCTTTCTCTCTCTCTCTTTTGCTCTCTTCATTATATCTACCATCACAACACAAACCGCGATTCTCCACCTTTCTGTCTGTCTCTCTCTTTCTCTCTCTCTCTCTCTCTCTCTCTCTCTCTCTCTCTCTCTCATACCACCTCTTTCTTTTGGGCCACCTCTCACGATCTCTCGATTACGTGGCAAAAACTGTACATGTTCATGGACAGTGAAATTTTTCATTTTCCAACCGATTTGCCACGTCTCGTATCGTTTAATTCATTTCCAATAATTCTCCGCACCCTTTTTTTTCGACTAGACGTATAAACGCGAATAATGATGATTTTTCACTGTAGAAGCCATATAGAAATTGGTCCAATGCGGAAGTTTGGTAAATCTCTAGTAACGCGATCATTTTGGTACGGCGTTGACTCGCGTTGAAGAATTTCAAAGTCCTCTCGTATCGATCAATTATCGAGAAACCTTACTCGTGAAAAAAGTGATACGGCGGGAAACATCGTTGGAATTCTTCGACTCGATTACACGAAGAATACATTCCGAAACTTGCAGCGTCTCAGGATTCCTGTACTTGTACGAGATCATACGGATAGTTTAATTTTAACATTTTTTATTTATTTTCTGTCTAAAAAAAAAAAAACAAAAATTCTAAGGTTCCAAAAATGCAAAATTTGGGTCTGAAGTCGTGTCTTTGATTGTATCGATCTCAAACGATCTCCTGCCATAGTCGACTACTCGATCAGCCTGTATGGACTACCTCAACGAAACGTCAATTGTCCCTCCTCCCAAAGACGTTCCGAACGTTTCAGGCCCCCTCGTTTAAAATCGTTCTGACGTATACTTTATTCAAAATTCGCGAAAAAAAAAGAACAAACACTCGCATCACTCGAGAAGACATTTTCGAATTTTTTCGGAATTTTCAAGGAATTTCCTTTCAAGGAAAATTCCTCGAATTTTCAAGGAATCTCGAAGAAATGCTCTCTCAAGTGTAAGGCGCTCTCCGTATGTGTCTTGATGTCTGAGAATGCACAAAAGTTTGGTCAACTTGTGGAAATTGAAAAAAAAAATAAGGAGAAATCTTCCTCTCAATGCTCGGGAATTGAGTGCACCTCTGCACACGAATTTGCACACTGAGCAAATTCGTAGCTCTTGCAGAAATTATCGTAAGAATCCATACGGATTTTCATACTCTTGCCGAGGTCTTGAATCGTCTTCTTGAATCCATATAATAAAAAGTCACTCTCGTACGTTGAATTCTAAATTTAATTCCCCATTGGAATTCAATGTCCGGACGTAAATTCGAATTCTAATGGAAGCTCATATTGTTCTAGTAGACCCTTAAAGGATTCTTGATGGATCTCAAAATTCTACGATTGAATTTTCTGAACAAAATATATAAATACAAAAAATGAGTAGATTTTTTAAAAGTAAAAATCTCATTAATAAAAAAAATAAAATGTATTACTTAAAAATGTATAATTTAAAACTGGATTTGAACGTCATCACTGAAAATCTGCTGCAATTATGGTTTTTCGAATGATAATCAAATTAATAATAATGATGGACATAAGAACTGCAGAGCCTGGTGAAATAAATCTTCTATTAAAATATTCAACAATAATAACAATTATTATTATTTTTACTACCAACAAAAGAAAAATATTGTAATAATATTATATATCAATATTTATACAATATTAATAGTATTAATATTATTGTTATTAGCATCAATAAGAATATTATCATTTATCAATTATCAATAATAATAATAATTTAGAAAATATATTATAAATAAAAATATCAAATATGATTGGTGATTATCGTTATTATTATTATTATTATTATTATTATTATTATTACTATTATTAATTCGACGTTTATTGCTATTCTATGATAATATGCGTTTCCGCAAGGAAATTCAACCCCTAATTAGCATCGAGCGTAAGATCTCTGGTCTCACCTCAGAGCTATATAAGCCCCGAGGGAGTAATACGTACAAGTGAATGAGGAAAGAGGTCCTTGGGTTTAATGGTTCCTTCGCGCCTGACTCGAGATATCGAGGAATGTGCGTGAACGGAAAGAGAACGCGGGTCCGTAGTTTCCGGGCTCCGTTTTTCTCGATTCGCGACACATTTGCCTCCCGGCTAAGATAAAATGTATAAATTGAGGGCGGGGGAGGAGGGAAGAGAGAGTGAGAGAGGCTGATACAAGACCATGTTTTTTACAACTCTCCCTCATTGTGTTATTGAAAATTCGCGAGGTTACTGACGATGTAACACGGCCGAAAATACCAAACTAACGTACGGAGAAAATACGCGCAGGCGCTTAAATATTTATGGTCGTGAAAAGCACACGCGACGTGGTAAACAACTTATCGTAAAATAAAACTTATCGTAAAATAAAAATCCAAACTTTTCGCCGAAAAATAAAAATGTAAAAACAAAAATTTTCGCACGTCAAATTCCAAAAGATCGAATTTTTCGTACTTTTAATTATTGATGGCAAGTCTGATAATATTTATTCTGCTTTTACTCAGTTCGGAAATAAAATGTCGTCCTATTTTTACACGGTTCAAATAAATTTTCGAAAATTCGGTAAAAAGTCGAAAATTGATTGTTTTTACTGGCGCCTCCGCAACGGGAAAACGCATGAAAGTCCGATGGATCGAGGGCCAAGAGAGTAGGTACATAGAAAGTGTCCCGCAAGAACAAAAAAAAAAAGAAATTGAGAAAAAAATATTTCTTCCGTGGGTATCGAGCGTAACGATCTATATATAGTCCTTGATCCTTGATCCTTGCAACGGTGACCGGCACGATACGTTCGAGTAGCGAGACACTCGAAGTATTTTTTTCACTTTAGATAAATATATAAGTATATATAAAAATAAATAAATAAATAAGTAAATAAATATATCTCGAAAAATGTAAGTAAAAATTGTATTGAATTCAATAGTTTAAAGGAAACGCCAATAATGAACACTAAAGATCAACAACAAGCTAGATATATATATTTATACATGTATATATATATTATTAATTTTATTTTATTCAAAATTATAGTTGTTTAATCACAATTCATAATTGCAAAATAATTTATACAATTCAAACGGAAGTTTATCGTTAAACAAGAATTTTGCCTCAATAAATATATTTTTACAATTATTCAAATAACATTTTCCATTGAATAATAATTAAATTCGAAAATAATTGTTTATAAAACAGTCGACGATTCAATCAATTATCAATGATAATTGGCTCCGAAAATAAATCACCACCACAGGTCGCCCAGGAGGAATCATAAGTGTACTTATCATAAAAAAAAACAATCTTATCAATCATCACTCTCACACAATTATTGTCATCGCTCCAAATGGTTAATTTGCATTGATGTTTTTCGATTAAAGTGTTTACCGACAAGATATTTACTTGGAGATCTCGATTGTTCCGCTGCGAGGTCAACAGTTTTGTGAGTCAACAATCTCAACGGCCGTATGTAAACTAAATTTCACAATCGACCTTTCTCTCGTGCATATATGTGAGACAGCATGCAGCCCCCTCCTACCGTTCACGTTATTTCGTACTTCGTTCTCATCAGGCTTTTACGAACTTACCAAACGATCCGATTTCCTTTCAGCGGACGCAGAGTGCTTGTAATATATACCGAGGGATGTGTACACGGGCGCACACTCTCGCTCGACGCAACATGCAGAGAAACTTGTGGGATACGTAGAGTCGTGTTGGGGCAAGTGTGCGCAGCTTGAGTATGGCTAAAATGGTTTAAAACGATGATGTTCCCCCATCCTACCCGGTGCCAGTTCCAATATCGTAATTTGACCGTGGACTTCCGCCATTTTGTGTCCAAGGAAAAGCAAAGTTTGTTTTGCTAAAAACATTACGATATCTTGTTATTTTCAATTTAGATACTTTCGTTTCGTCATTGCGTTGTTGAACACGTGTTGTGTATCAACATGCACGTCGTTTCATCTAGTTTAACGTTTGACATTACTCAGCTTGGTGTCATATGAAGAAATCGCGATCAGTATTTGAAAAAAATCCAAAACAGCTCGTGGGTTAAAATAAAAATCAAGTTTCAACTTTCTATGACTTTTGTATACGATAAATGTATCAATGAATATGGGTTCGTGTGTATTAATATATAAGTTAACTTTTCTAAGATTTTATACAGGCTAAGATTTTTTTTCGAAGATTTTACAAATTTTTGTTTTTGTAAGATTTTTATATATATTTATTTATAAACAAATTTTTATAAATTTGTTGATGATTGTTACAAGTCATCAGTACGGGTTTACCTATGAATTTACGCTTTTTTATTATTTCATGTTTTTGTCTATTGCCCAAAAAAAATATATGGCTTGAGGAATGATAGTTTTTTTATTTAATTGTTAAATATGAGTGCTTCGAATTAGTTACTCGATTGAAAGAAAAAAATGCGCACTTTTGCCCCACACGACTTCACCTTTTTTACACGCTCGTGCGTATAAAAAATTACACTGGAAAATTATTTGCGCGATCAATCACTCAACAATATCGACGTGCATTTGTCAAGCTACATCGTTGACGTTACGATGCAGCTTGGGGAAAAAATCTGAAGAAAAACGTTGCAGTTCCATATGGATTTTATATCCGGGGGAATGAGGAAACGATGTCGAGTAAGGAAGACATAAAAATACCAACGCGCTGGTGAAAAGTACCCGGATGACTACGACGCTCGATTAAGGCCATGCAGAAGATCGTCTTAACCTCACAAATTTTCGAACGCAGTTTTCTTATAGACGATTAAGTGTCTTAGGAAAAAACTGAACATCAATCACTGCAGAATTCGTAGACGTCAAGCTTGATGGTTTTATCGAATGTTAAAAGTTGTTCATCCTTGAGAAATTTTCTTCAAATGGTTCATAGATTTTCTAACGCTATCATAAATCACGTGGTACAGTTTCCACTTTGCTTTGAAGAATTGGTCTAAATGGATATTAAAAAATCACAAAAATTCTAGAAGTTTGAGGAATTATGGTTTTTGATAGATCATTATTAAATAATTAATCTTTATCGATCTTGATAAAAAATGATAACATAGAATATGTATTATACATTAATTACTTTATAATTTTTCACTAATTAATTTTCTAGATACAGCTTATATATAAAAACAAATGAAACTTAACCCTTAAGGGGGTTTATTTGGTTTTAAAATAGTATTAATAAATCAAATAAAAAATCGATAAGTGAAGGAAAAGGGCTTTTTTGAAAACGAAATTTCAAGTTTGTAAAAGACATTCAAAATCTCTACGGAAATCCATTTTTGAAAGCTCGGGCCTAGTTGAATCACTATTTTTTTTTTACTTTGACGTAAATCTGTCAATCCCTTCCTTTCACCGTACCTTAATTGTCCACTCCGGCAGACGCATTTCCGGAAATAACGTGTATCGATTGACCATTCTTGTCCCTTCAATCTGCACGAAATAAATCACGTATCGAATTTCGTATAAATGTGAGTTCGATCGAACGAATATAATGGAGGCATTTTTCCGCAGCATTGATATAGAATCGCGTTTATTTCGAACGCAATAAAAGGGAGCCCCGCGATATATAAAGACACGTAAGGGGAGCTTTGTAAGATCCTTCTTTCTCTTTTTAACCGCCTCTATTTGTGTGCCCATGCGGATCCGTAATAAACTACTCCAGGCTATACGTACATTCTATATCGCGCCATATCTATATCGGTGTGTACTATGAATTTTCCTTGTGCAACCCAACAATGCGATCTAAACCCATGCAAGACGACTATCTCGTGCTTCGTGTTTTCCGCACCGAGAAAATACGGGGTGTTTGCGAATATAGCGTAAATGCGATCGCTTGTGGACGCATAAACAATCTATAAATAATCAAGAGAATTTATTTCTATATACGAGGAAAATAATATTCCTTGTGTCATTTCCGTAGTGTAATTTGATCCCATGATCACGAATCTACCATTAATTTCGCTCAAAACCCAAAATTTTCACGAAAAATCGTGAAAATCGTGTTTTTAGAAGTTTTTTACGATTTTTTCATGAAAATGTTGGGTTTTGTGGGAAATTAATGGCAGATTCGTGCTCAGAGGATCAAATTACATCGAAATGGACCATTTAAAAAAATATTAAAGATCCAAATTTTTTTGGATTTTAGGGCAAAAAAAGTTTTTTCATTCAATAATCGATAACTTTTTTTCCTTTAGGATTTGCTACTCCACTCTGTGCTCAATCTCTTCGTTATGATTTTATCTTCAAAATCCTTTTTTTATTATTGAGATCCGATGATTTTTCGATTTTTGTCAGAATTTCAAAGTAGGACCATCGATTTTTGCCAATTTTTCCATACATACCCCTCTGCCTCTTTTTTTGCGATTTTTCAAGTGGACTTTCCGGGAAAACTATTCGAGATATCGATACGAATCCAACGCCATTATTTAAGTCAGGCAAAAACCTTTTCCAAACCCACCAAATAAATCTCCATAGCTAATGAGAAGCTCACCCTACGACCTTTTGAAATTTCGTGATTTTTGAGATTTCGGAAAAGTGGCCGGGAAAGTCGAAAAATTTTTTTTTCCGTTTTTAAACTCTTAAAAGGGTCTATTCGATCGAAAATTTTCCGCTGATTACGAATATGCCCGAGTTTGTACCGAAAGTGCAAAATTAGGCTGGTAAAATGCGAAAAACCTTTCCTAGAATATTTTTTCGACATTTTTCCCTAGAAATCGAAAGTTCAATGCGAATTAAATTGTGGATTTGTCTTCAAGGTATAAAAATACATCGACATGGACCTGCGATATGACTCTAAACATCTAAATATAATAATTATTTTCGAGCTAATGCCACTGAACGGGCGCGCCTGATTGGCTGCCTTTAAAAATTAATAACAATTCAGGTGTTGATCCGGGAACCATACATGCTTATATCAATCGACTCAGAATTTCACACCCAACTCCCCATTTCACGGATGACATTCTTACATGTGACACCCTGTATAATCGCATGGTCGAACGAATTTCGATAATCCGAGTAATCGAGTTCCCAGAGTTCAAATTATGCAAATACCTGAAGGATTCTGAGAGTCGCATCAAGGATCCTCACAGCTGGCTCATATCCGTTTGCAACCTACAAAATGAAAATCCGTGCTCGTGGGGTACCGGGAAATGAGTCGTTCCGGAATGATCGCAGTGCGATCGAAAAATCCGGAGTCAGAAAAGTAAATAGGTAAAGAAAAAAGGAGATCCGTATGATACGTGCATGTCCGCAGAAAGAATGAAAACCCCCGGAGATCTCGACGGGTAGGTATCCGGCGTAACGCACGCGTTAGTCATGCGCGCGATTCGAGATAAGAGTTATTATACCGATTCGATCGATGATCAGCGGGGCGAAGCGAACTTTTTTATTGTCTAGTCTCGGGTCAATTAGCTCTTATGTATTTCACTTTGCTGTCATTATCTTTCTCTCTTGCACTATTTTTCTCTTTGCTAGCTGTTCGTCCATTTTTTTCACGGTGCAACCACGTGCGCATAAAATTAATCGCAGCCGGAACCCCGTGAAGAAAACGCGAGCAACGGTCGGGCGTTTGAACTGGAGCGCTCGGCGCGCGCCCTGGCGGAGGCGTCACTGAAGCTCTCACCGCCCCTATAGCCCGCCGCGATTTCACAACTTTCGCTGCGCGAGTCGCCGCGGCGTAAAAACCACCCGGGCTATGATTCACGCGTGTGCTAAACTGCTGCGCAAATGACGCATTGTTGCGCACTCGGCACAATTTATATTGCACATGTAATAAGAAACTGTTGAAAAAAATATATATATTTCGTTGCAAGGTCTTTAACTACGTATTACTTTGTTCCGGGATCGATAGTGCGTATCGATAAAAAAAATCAACGTATCCCGTCGTGATCGCTTACGGACACGGGATTTCTGTTTGCGCAGTACGCGTAGAGGTTTTTCAAATTTTATTGAATCAACGAAAATATTGGAAAATCTTTGACGCCAAGCTGCGTTCAATGTAAAAAAGTAAACTCGAAGAAACTGTTCTAAATTCTAAAAATTTAAATTCTAAAATATCCTAAAAATAAAAATCTAAATTCTAAAAATCCTAAAAACCTAAATTCTAAAAAAATGTACTGTAAAAAGTGGATGAATAATTAAATACAGTACCGAAATAACTAAATGAATTATTCTACTTAAACGATAAATCGTGCAGTTAATTAACTTAATAGTTAAAATCATTCGTTTTTGAAATCGGTGCGATGTGGTCTGGATTTAAAGGCGGAAAAATACTTAAAAAAAGAAATATTTTACTCATTAAATAATAAGTCGATTACTTTAATGATTGAATTAACTGATTATTAATTATATTAATTCAATTATTATGAATTTCTTTAATCATTGAATAACTAGTCTAATTCATTAAATCGAATAAGTAGAATAATATATTATTAATTATTCATCGTAGTCTTCGAATTTTTTTTATTCGACTTTTTAATACATAATTATGTATAATTATTTACACAATGTATGCATGAATAAAGTCGAATAAAAAACCATTCTTAGAAATCAGCAAAATGTAAGTGCAATGTAAAAGTATTTTTTTGTCGCACTGCACAAACTAAGGATTCCTCGATTTTCGAAATGCTGGATCAAGCAAATGTTTCTCAAAGGTCAAAAAACTTTGCACCAGGATATCGACTCCTATATATACGTACATGTATATACACACACATACTCTTCATACTCTTTCCGTATCCGTTGTCCAGGTGTATCGTGAAAAATTGACGGCAGTTACCCCCTTGCCAAGTCTTTCAGACGCGAAGAACTTCGGCGCCATCAAATTAGAATTAAATAAGCAACGAATAATTTATTCCCTGTGTATAGCGAATATTTTCTTTAACGGCCAAGGTACCAACCAATGTCTACGAAATATCAAAGCCTGAGTATCAAAAAAAGTTTATCGATAAAAAAAAATATATATATCTCCGAACAAACCGAACCGAAAATAATAAAGCCCAAGAGATAGATAGACAGTTGATACAAACGATTAATAAATTAATTTCACCCGATCAATTGTCCACCTTGAAATGTAAAATTGACAAATGAGAAAAAGTTTTATGATCGATATACCGATTTATCAGTATTCATATTTGAATGGCGATAATAATGATAATTTTGATGACAATAGTAATAATAATAATAAAAATAATAAAAATGATAATAATTTGAAAAATATCAATGCCAATAGTGCGAGTCGATCGTACCGTTACAAACGCGACCCGATCGACATCCCACTACGACCCTGACGACCACGTCCGTTTCGCATCAAGTGCCCGGTCACGTTTACATTGTTCATTGCTAATAAAGCCAACAACTACCGCATATCTCTCTTTATCTGTATCTAAAAGTATGAATATTTTTCTAGCCCGAGATCGAGAAATCATTGAACGAGCTTGTCAGTGAGTTCCGCAAGATTCGATCGATCGAGATCCGTGCTGCGAAAAAAAAAAGGATTGAAAATAAATCGATGCCTTTAAATGCGAGCAAATCGATTTTTCATTAAGATCCGATAAACAAACGCTGTGAATGCTCAAGGACTGAAAAATATTGCGGTAAACATCAGGTGTTTATATATGTCCGAATAGGAGTTAAGAAATAACGAACAAAATAGGATAATCATTCGTTAAGTGGTTGAAAAATTTTGCAACACAAATTTTGAGATCTAGACTGACAAAGTCGTGGAAAAATGCTTATTATCATTTTTTAACAAATTAATAATACAACTTTGTTAATTTATATGTAAATAAACGACCAAATGATTTCGTAGTCATTTCACGAGCTAGAAATTTTCTGGTCATCATATTGTCGATCCTTCGAGGATTAACATTTTAGTGAAACACGTATACACTAGAATGTAATTCCATTTTAATACACCCCCTCCCCCGGCCAAATCTAATTGAACATTGAATAATCAAATCTGTATGCCCTCAAATTACAAATTCCTTCGAGATGAATAACACAAACATTATTGCTCAGTTATCCTGCTTTTAAACGATATACAATTTGAAAAAAAAAAAACGTATCAAATTGCAATTGGCAACATTATTGGCATGATTACCCGCGAAATCAAATGCCAAGCTGTAATTTATGATGCCAGCTTCAAATGAAGTTTAATAACTCGAGAAATCGAAATCCGAGTAAAGAGCTTCGAAATTGCAGTGGGGACTCGAGCGTTTCCTGCATAACGGACAAATTCGTGTAATTTCATGCAAAGAAATAAGGTACGGGCGTGTTTTATGGGAGCAAGTTTAATTTTATAGGTACGTCGAGAGCAGCTCGGATCGAGTATCGGGACAAGTATTATATCTTTATACAGCGTACGAGTACCGAATGCATTTTCAACCACGCCCTGATCTCGTGTCTGCTGACCGAGATCGCTCGGGCACCTTTCTTTCTCTTTCCCCTTTTGCCTCTCGCGTTTTACACGTTTAAAACCCAAAGTGTCACGCAACTCGGACAATGGACTTTCTTTACGTGTACCTCTTTAATATTCCCTCGTTTTTTTCTTTTTTTTTTTTTTTCGTAAAGTACCGCGATACGAGACGAAGAATTTTTTACGAGCTTCCAGGTAGATACCGCGTGTAATCTCTTCGCCAAAGGAGAAGGAAGAGAAAGAGAGAGAGACTGATAATGAACAATGAGATATCCACGAGTTATTCGGAAAATTTTGCGTGGGCGTTTTTCCGACTGGTGAGAAAAGAGAGCCTGCCCACGTGGTCGGATTTATACATCGTGAATTTTCCTTATCTGAATCCCTCGAGGGCTAAAGTGGATGGGGGAATATAACTCCAATTCAGATCATAGTGATAGTACGCTTTAAGTGACTCGACGTTTAACGTCGGATATTGAAAAATCGCGAAAATTCTTTGAAATTTAAGTTATTATCGATTTTGATAAAATATAAATTGGGACATGGGAATTGTTTTAGAATTTTTTAATAAATAATTTAGCAATTGCCAATTATAGAATTTAACATCTTCGATTGTGGGAAAAGAGCTTGTGCGGATAATCAATAATATACTATAAAGAATTAGGATCAAGCGATTGATTGGGTTAAGTTTGAAATAAATAGACTAGGACGTCGTGTTTACCAGTGAATTTGTGAAATAGTGAAATATTAATTTTAACGATGAATCAATATCAATTATCTTTTTTTTTTATTTTATTTTAACGATTAATCAATATCAATCATCTTTTTTAAATTTTATTTTAACGATGATCCAATATCAGCAATCATTGGATAACTTAATGGATGTATTGGTTTTGTTTGGGTTATTACTGATAATAATAAAATTACGTGCTTTTGCCTTTTGATATCCTCCAACGGTTTAAGCCACAGATTTTTGGCTAAAAACCCCATCTTTTACCAGCAGATCACCTTCCCCTCCCAAAATGGTAAAAAATCGGGATCTCACTGTACTGAACGTGAATCTGAACGTACTGAACACAAATCCTTTCTCAAAGTGGAAAATGGACGGAAAGTCCGAACGAGCGATTCTACGATTTTGACACATTGATTCCACAAGTGGAAAAAAATTATAGAGAAAAAATTGAAAATATATATGATTGCGTCTAGCATGTAAAAAAGGAGAGGAGTATGGTAGAATTTTTATTATTTTTTATTATTATGTTTTGTAATATTTTTTATTTATTTTTATTATTATGCTTTTTTATGATTCGAATATTTTTCTTTCTCGTAATCTCTATCATTGATTGCAAATTTATTGCTCTGATAATCGTATCGAATTAATGGGATCAATTTTTGTCCTTTACAAGCACTTGATCGTAGATTTGATGAAACAGTTGATACAGTAGACTCTGTTGATTCTAATACGTACACTATGGAGACAGACCGTTTCTAGTTAGAGACTCCGGTTTCGCAGCAGATTTTGTTTTTCTCCCTCTCTTAATCTTTCTCTCTCTTGGCGCCAGTCGGACTTAATTATTCATCGTCTCGATTGACCATATGAAAAAAAGTACCGAGAAAAAAAAAAACGTCGTTACAAGGACGCGTGTCAGGCGAAACCAAAATTTTGATTTCCTGGCTCTCGCCATTATTTGTGACTGACACGCTGATCGAAAAAAAAAAAAAAAACAGTGTAACCTTTCACTCGGATTATCGGACGAGAAATTTCGAAATGATTAATATGCGCTATTGAAAAAAAAAAATTGGAGACACCTGTCAAGTCTGAAACGATTATCTGGCGACATTGAAAACAAAAACTCTAACGCTCCCTTAAGAATTGTCGTGCTTGTTCGAGCAAGGAAAATAAAAGATTTGTTTAGTGAACTCGATCATTGTTATTTTTTCGTTGCTTTCGTCCTTCGAGTTACACGAGAATTTACGGGCGCTTGATACCGGATATCTAGACGCCTAATATGCTAATTTACGTGGTTGAACGTTAGAGACACTCGATCTATAAAAATAATCGATCAACGTTCGGTTTCCTGTTAGGAAAAATTTGAAAGAATCAATTGTCGTGGAAAAAATATTTATACTAATCGTAAAAAACCAAAGAAACTTGGATCGACTTGGCGCGATATCACTACGCGGGTGGATAAGCAAAATGACAGCTTTACTAGTTTATCTCGATTTTCGATATTATCGCTTTTCCCAATCCTGAAATCTTTTTTAATGATATAGAAATCCTAAGATAATTATTCTGTCGGCATATTTTTTTTGGAGAACATTTCGAACTATTTTTCGTAATGATGAAGTGTCTTTGAATGGGTTCTTTTGATGCGAGCTTGCAAAGCGTTTTGTTGTGGAATGTCCTTTCAGCTAGTCCCCAATAGATATCAATAATCCTTCTAACGAACGAATCCATTCAAGAGCAAATGCTATCGTTCTGAAAGTTCTGAGTTCAAGAAACGGTTCAAATGGAAGTTAGGATCCTCCTCTTCAAGCTCGTGAAGAATTCTCGGCTCTAGCTCTCTTCCAATAATAACACAGGTCTACAAATTTTAACTTTTATTTTTCCCTTTGAGATTCAATGACTGATTCTAGTGTATTTTGATGCGATGATTACGAATATGAACTCAGTTTTTCGCCATCTAGTTTTCCCGGAAATCTCATTTTTTTATTTTCGTAAAAAACAACACCTTTGTAAGGAAATATTTTTTAAATTTAATTTAATAAATTACAAAATGGATTCTACAACTACGCCCTACATAAATTTACAACTATGCCCTAATAACGACCTCATAAGCAAATGACCTAGAATTTTATGTTTTTTCGAGCTATTACTGTAGGTCATTAATTGAATTAGATAAATACAATTAAACCATCAATTAGGGGCAGTTCCTAGAACCTAAATAAAGCAAATTAGTAATTTTTTTTCGAGAAAAGGGCATTACCATGAGTTTTATACGGTTTAATCTGGGACCACCTAGGGTATTTTGGTAAAAAATAAAAATATCAAATAGCAAAAAATCTGGACGTGTTGGAATTTTTTCATTATTTTTCCCATATTCAGCGTCCNNNCCTAGGGTATTTTGGTAAAAAATAAAAATATCAAATAGCAAAAAATCTGGACGTGTTGGAATTTTTTCATTATTTTTCCCATATTCAGCGTCCCAAAATCTATCGGTATCAAGCATCAAATCTCGGAGGGGGATATTCCTGTAGACCTGTGTAATTTATAGTTACGGTATATAGATAATTAGTCCAATAATAAAAATGATATTTGAATGATCGTCCAATAATAAAAATGATGTTTTTGTCTGACAGTAAAGTATCGTATGAAAACTTCTTACTCATGTACTAATTTTAAAAACTATACGTGTTACAAAAGCGAATCTTTCCTTACTAATATCGTTAAGTAATAAAAGCTCCGAATTAACGATTACGTTTTGTTTGTTTCCACTAAAAATTAACGGCTCTGTGCAGCGATTGAAAGAAAACAAAAATGCGCACACTTGCCCCAAATGACCCTAAATAAATCAAATGTATCTTTAATCACGCAGGAAGATACACGTTCGAAAAAAAATGTAAAAAAAATGATTGATCGAAACGAAAAAATGTGACAAATTAGTCTCGATCACTAGGATCTCATTGGGAAACGAATCGTTTAGACCTTTTAATTCACAAGCGCGAGTTACTCACGTAATTAACTCTCGAGCGAAACGCTTCCTTTCGCCCACGCGAACCGAAAGACGATCGCGTAAATCGGCGAGTGAATCGGTCCTGTCTCACCACAGTCAACTCCTAGAGAGAAGCCTACAGTAAAAACACTCGTTGTGTGGGTTGAGCTACTTTCGAAATAGCTCCGATGTTCTCGAGGGTAACCTTTTTTTTTTTTCATCTGGTCGTGTGCGATTGCTCCAGTAAAATACTCGACTCGTACATACGTACGCATAGATCTCGAAAGATTGATCGCCACGATCGTCTCGCTCAAGTATCCCCGTGCGAATTCTCTCGTGGAACAAAATTGGCCGTTAAGGAGGACGCATTCACGAGAAGAACTCCTTAATCGTTCGTGGCTTAATTGTTCGGCAAAACCCGCTCCCTTTTGATGATTGCCAAAAGTTTAAATTGGTGCATTCGTACTGAGACTTTCATGCCGAGTCAACGAGGCCGCGAATTCTAGGCGGATGTCTTTTCTCCCTGGAAAAAATATTTTAGTTGGCTCGTATCATTATTTTCTACGACTTGGATCCTCGTATCGTTTCAACCCGACCATATTTTCTTTTTCTTCATTTTTTCAGTTCGATGATACTTAATTGGCGTTTTTTTCGCGAACTGAGAACGATAAAGGATCAATCGCGACCCAAACAAACCCGAGAGCACAATTCGACGCCCTTTCTGGTACGCTGATTAAATGTAGGAAAAAAATGATATTTGTACCTTTCAAAGGCAACGAAAATTCAGTATTTAATTGGACAACATTTCTTGCCGTTTTACCTGGAAAATACCAATCCAATTTTTACACTCGTGTACAAAATTAACGATTTCGATTTTCATAAAAGCTAGAAATTGAATTTTCATTGCGTTCGATGGAAACGTCATAATTTTTTTTTTATTTGTTGGTATTTCATGATAAAGTATACCGGAATTTTTTGGGTTTTTTCAGGTCGAGGATGATCTATCATCGGTTCCCAAAGAGTGAAAAAAAATCAAAATGAAGAATCGCGTGGATGAAATCAATGTGGAGTATCAGTAAAGAATTTTCAGTAGGTATTCATTTTACAATAGTCACTTTCGATCGGTGATTTTTTAACGAAGTTCGTTCGTTTACAGAAAAATCGTTTTGGCAGTCCTTATATCGAAGAATTTTGACTTTTTTTGCACAATTGTAAATAGATGAAAAAAATGGCACAGGGAAAGAAAAAAGAGAGAGAACGAGAAGGAGAGCAACGTGATTCAGCACGGAATGTCCCATACGTGGAAATCACTTTCATCCACGAATTCCATTACAACTCCATCAGATGATCTTTTCTTTGTTTGTTTTTTTTGTTTTCTTTTAATTCACTTTCGTTGTCGGGGAGAGACGCGTGCGTTTCACGAAATCCGAAGCTCGTTGCGTCTCCTTCTGGTATGATGAACGACAGGATGGAATGCAATCGCGTAACACGAGTGAGCCATAAGAGATAATTATCCGAGAAACGGTTTTCTCGATGGTCCCGCGATCTCGTTAATTATAACGGTTGATCCAAATGAAAGACGACGACGACAACGGAACCAGGGGGGGCAATTGGGGGAAGCAGGGAGGGCAGGTGAGGGCGATGCAACGTTAAGCGTAGCCAATCAAGTTACACGTGAAATTTCACGAAATTCCCTCCTCTGTATTTATGTCTCGTACGATGAAATGCGTCACGCGTTGGCAAATGCTCGACTGAGTGAGCAACGTGTTCTTTCTTCGTTTCTTTTATTTTTTACTTTTTCTTTCCATTTTCGAGCGACCGGAGGATTAATCGAAGAATAAAAAAGAAAGAAATGACGAAACGAGAGAAAGCCCGAGGAAACGTGAGAAATGAAATATTTAACGGTCGAACGATCAAATGTATAAGAGACGTAGTTTTTTTTTTAATCTTTCCGCAGTCCAATTAAACGATCCATAGAGAGTCTTCGATGCTCTAATTACACAGGTCTACAGGGATCTCCCCCTCCGAGATTTGATGGTTGATACCGATAAATTTTGGGACGCTGAATATGAGAAAAATAATGAAAAAATTCCAATACGTCCAGATTTTTTGCTATTTGATATTTTTATTTTTTACCAAAATATTCTAGGTGGTCTCAGATAAAACCGTATAAAACTAATGGTAATGCCCTTTTCTCGAAAAAAAATTACTAATTAGCTTTATTTAGGTTCTAGGAACTGCTCC
>JAPYZJ010001861.1:0-24346 GCA_030522765.1 Ophioninae sp. B BG-2022a
GTGTATATAGAAACCCATATATATATCTAGAAACCCATGTGTATATGTAGAAACCCATATATATATCTAGAAACCCAAATGTATATGTAGAAACCCATACATATATCTAGAAACCCATATGTATATGTAGAAACCCATATATATATCTAGAAACCCAAATGTATATGTAGAAACCCATATGTGTATATAGAAACCCATATATATATATAGAAACCCATATGTATATATAGGAACCCATATGTGTATATAGAAACCCATATACATATATAGAAACCCATATGTATAGATAGAAACCCATATACATATATAGAAACCCATATACATATGTAGAAACCCATATACATATATAGAAACCCATATGTATAGATAGAAACCCATATACATATACAGAAACCCATATACATATGTAGAAACCCATATACATATGTAGAAACCCATATACATATATAGAAACCCATATATATAGATATATATGTATATATAAGCGTGTAGATAGATATAACGTCTACTGCGTGAGATAGACCAACAAGGATGAGATCGAGGGTGGCTCGTAGATTCGCACGAAATTTATAGCTATATATGTACGAATGTAGCAGTAGTAAATTTCGTTAGGTAACTTCGAGAGCTTGGCCACCCCTCGCGGTAAAAAAGTAAAAAGAACTCGCACCAGAGATACCTACATTCAATATTATATATCATTTTTTTTGTCTACCCCCCGATACTGGTAAGATATACATTTTTCAGATATGGCTGAGCGTTTATTGCAACCAGAGAAAAAACTCCGGGTGCGTTCGATAAATATAGCGAGAATACGTGCGGAGGAGTACAGAAAAATAACCCAAGTAGTGAAAGGTTTAGTGATATTTTTATTCTCGATTTTTTTTTGCGTTTGTGAAAATTATTCGTCGAGGTGTTTGGAATGTAGAATTGTCGAGGTGAAACAGGAGGAACAAAAAGGTGTGTGTATTTGGAATCGTAAAAATGTAATTTGGGATTATCAATATTTTAGGCAAAAATTTCAATCGAGAAAATGGATTGAAATACGGATTTCCAAATTTTAATGGATTGAAATTCGGATTTCCATATTTTTATGGATTGAAATTTGGATTTCCAAATTTTTTTGGATTGAAATTTGGATTTCCAAATTTTAATGGATTGAAATTTGTATTTCCAAACTTTTATGGATTGAAATTTGGATTTCCAAATTTTTGTGGATTGAAATTCGGATTTCCAAATTTTGATGAATTGAAATTTTGATTTCCAAATTTTTACGGATTGAAATTTGGATTTCCAAATTTTTACGGATTGAAATTTGAATTCCCAAATTTTTATCGATTGAAATTTGGATTTCCAAATTTTAATGGATTCAAATTTGGATTTCCAAATTTTTATGGATTCAAATTTGGATTTCCAAATTTTTATCGATTGAATTTTGGATTTCCATATTTTAATGAATCAAAATCCAAAATCAAATTGAAAAAAATTACAAACAAATTTTCAAAATGGATTGAAAAAACTGTACAATCCATTGAAATTTGAATTTCCAAATCCATTGCCCTTGATCTGATTTCCCCAGGTAATATCGGGTTTTTATGTGGATTACACGTAACGATTTTAACACCAGATCTTGATCCACTTTTCCCTTCTGGAAAACTGATGAACAAGGGATCAAAGAATTTTTTTTACAGCATTTCTGCACCCCACGATTTTTTCACATTGCAGATATTATTCCATGGCATAGGCGACTGGGACATTTTTTCCAAGTGTCGATATTTTTGGTTGGTCTATAAATGTAGGAGGTTTAGATTCGTTGACGCAAAACGTACCTACACGAATGAAGCCAATATCTGACACTTACATTTATTTCGTTAGTGACACCACAGTTAGGGACCCCACGGTTTTGTACTAGGATCAATACTCGGTGATAACCGAAATGGCAGGTTGTTATCTGCTGAATTCGTGTTACCGATCAATGGCACATAGCGTACCTACATATGGAATCGATGTAAAGAGAGAATGGAATTGGGATAGAACGAGAGAGAAATCAAAAGAAGGCTAGGAGATATAAAGCATGAAACATTGGGTCCATCACCAGGATTACCGGTCAGTTGATCCGAAACATACAAAAACCCAAAAAACAAATCCAAATTCCAAAAGCCAAAAGTCACTCCAACGAAGCATGGTGTACCATAAAAAAGTCTTTGATTTCGATCATCATAGTCCAAGCAGAAATTACTATGAGAACCCCATAGTAAATGGGACACTGGATATTTGTCCCTTTTTCCTGATAGGGAGTCAATGGTGGCCTAGGGTACCTACATACATTGGATTCTTATCGCAAATTCCCATTCGAGTTATATGTACCAATTTGGATACTAAACGATTTCCATGTGATGGAAAGTAGAGTCCAAACACAAAAATTTCAGTGGGGTAAAAGTACCCCTGATCTGCCTTCCACAGATTATATCGATGGTCGAGCTTTCCCCCTGGAATCCCAAAGTAACAGTTCGAAGACTAGGTCTTGATAGGCTGTTCCATTTCTGGGGTAGATGAAGCTGATAAAAAATGTATAATCGTAATTGACAAAAGTGGCTCAGTATTAATGATTAATATTAATACCTATCCATCAAAGATTGAGTCTTTAACTATTAATGGTCCACTCAATGCAATTATCAATAATTATTCCTTTCCAACTAGATTCCATTGATTTATACGATAAATGAATTTTCATTAACACTTCCAGTGCACATTTCCCCCGGTAAACTATAAGTACATACTGGGTCAATCTGAGCCATGACGTTTTTCAAATTTCGATTTGAAGTTTGAAAACCAAATTTTGGATTTTCGTGAATATGCATTTTTTGGTTTATTTTTTAAAGACGTTTTTTTTGTGGAATGATCCATTTTTGATTAGCCTCAATTTAGTTTTTGACAAAAAGGAGAAATTAAATGTCGTAAAATTTACTCAAATTAGGACTGCGTTAAAAAATACATTGACACGAAAAAAGTTTGTTTGGGTTCGTCAAAACCACACAATAAATAAATTTTCATTAATTTCGATAAGTGTAACTTATGACAGTTGAATTTTCACGTTTTAACTTCCCCTAGATATTTGTATTAATTACATCGCGTTTTACACTCATTTTTTCAGTTTCAATTTGACGTTTTAACCAAGTTTTAAATGTATTACGACTAGAAAATCATTCTGATTAATATTATTTGAGGAACTATTGCATCGCGTTTTAGACTCGTTTTACCAGTTTTAAATAGACGTTTTAACCAAGTTTTAAATGTACTACGACTAGAAAATACGTAAAGCTGATTCTTCGTGAGATACTTGTTCGTTGTAATTTGTTTACGTTAACCCAAATCATCCTGTTTAAAATTCGACGTGTCCTCCCTCTGTGAGGAACGAGCGTGTAATTGCCAACTACTTTTGTGCTTACGCAGTTGACCGTGCAGTCGACGCGAAAATGGCCAAGTGAGATGCAATACAAATGGAGACCAGGAGATGGAAGATGAATAAAGAGGGTAGAGGAGAAAAAAAGGACGAAGAGAGATTGCTGGGGAGAGAGAAAGAAAGAGAGAGAGAGGGAGAGAGATTGATTGATTGAAAAGATTTATAAAGCCCCAGCGGACTTTCGGGCAAACATATATGTACAGGAATAAATGATACAATAAATTTTTTTTTTTTAAATAATAAGAAAATTAGAATAACAATAGAATATCGCGACTAAGAATAACAAGAATAACAATAAAATACATAAGAATAAACAAAGCTTAATGAAAAGCCTAAAAGCAACAATGCTAAGAATAGCATGAACTTATAAATAACAATAATAGTAATAATAATAATAATGATAACAAAAATTAATCAAATCAAATAAAAATAATAAAAATAATAAAAAAATAAAAATAAGAATAACGGTAGAATATTATGACTAAGATTAACAGAATAACAATAAAAAAAAACATAAAAATAAACAAAGCTTAATAAAAAGCCAAAAGAGCAACAACAATAAGAATAATATAAACTTATAAATAATAATAATAATGACAATAATAAATGATAACAACAATAAATCAAAGAAATAATGATATTGAAAAATAATAAAAATAAAAATACTACTACTAATACTAATAATACTAATAATAAAAATAATAATAATAATAATAATGAAGTAATATAAAGTAAGGAGATAATAAGTAAAGAAAACAAGTAAAGAAAACACGCCAGATCCACTCAGCTCTCAGTGAGAAAGAGAGAGAGAGAGAGAGAGAGAGAGGGAGAGATATTCGGGTGAAACCGTGAAAAAGCAAAAAGTGAGTGAACAAAAAACCAGGATAGAACAAAGTGAAAAGTCTGGGCTGGAGGTCGCACGCCCTCGGCTGGTGAGTATAGAGAGGGGTTAGATAGGAAAACCCTCGAGTATTCGGCTCGCGCGGTTTCCAGCGTGTTCAGCTTTTATTTTACGGACTGGCGGGGGCCGTAAAAATTTCATCAACAGGCGACTTTTACATGAAAAATGGGATCCTCGGACTCTCCAGGGTTAGGTGCCTATATCCACTCTGGATGTTGGGGTTATACGTATATGGACAACTGGTCCGATGTTGTAGCGGAGATGATGTTAGAAACGGCCATTTTGGGAGACCTTACCAGGTCCGATATAACTGGCAGGAGCAGGGTAAAGATAAGCCCAGAGAACCAGGAAGAAGGGCATCGCGGTCGAGGGGACGAGATTTCGCAAAAATTCACGTGTGTGTGCAGCAAAGCCACCCCTCGAGAATTCATTACGTAAGCTGTTCTGGCTAATTTGCATGTTATGAAATTAAAAAAGAAGAGGGGTTGAAAAAAATGAAAAAAAAAAATGAATTTTAAAAAAAGAAAAAAAGGTAAAAATTCGTTACTTTAATTCGGAAATGGGGCCAACGTTGAATCCTAATTTCCGTGACTAATAACGAAAAAAAAAAGAAGCGAAAGGGGCGAAAGAGCTAAACGGCTAAGTCTCGTTTTTTTTCCAAAATGCCACCCGCACTGACAGAAAAAAAAAAAAAAGAGAAAATAGCCCGGGAGAAAGAGAGACGAGAAGATACAAGGCAGAAGATTTTTACACACTGCGAAAGCCCACTCGTGTTCACCTTTGTGAAAAGCCTCGTACGATGCCCTCTCGTCCCTACGTGGCCTGGTTTGAAATCCCCCCTTAACGGATGGCTCCGTCTTTTTAGCCGAGAGCTTCGAAACGAGCACGGATTAAATTACGAATAATTCTTTTCCCGAGAATTATGAAATGCTCGGGTGACCGAGCAAAGGAGTGGGCAGCACACGTGGGACTAGGTAAAAAGAGACTTTTAGAACGAGCCATAATAGAGACAAAGGCAACCCCGCGAGCTAACGCTAAGAGGCTGTTTCGTTCTTTCTCACGTACGAGCTAACGATCGTCTTTTTTTTCCTTTTTTCATTCTTTTACAATTTAAACAATTTTTTTTTAATTTTATTTTATATAAAATCGCACACTCGCGTTTCCTTCAACCTTTTCTACCACCGAGCGGTCAAGGTTTTTCACTGAAACGCAATTCTTGTTCCGAGATGCATTTATTTTATTTTCTTCGCGGTACTTTTCCAACCGAAATTTTTCGCCTAAACTAACAGGGTGAAACCGCTACAAATGCGCATGGGTGGCTTCTGTGAACCGGCTTGTCTAGTGACTACTGAGCCTATGAAAGCTTTACGTACTTTATAGTCATAGTACATTTAAAACTTGGTTAAAACGTCAATTTAAAACTGCAAAAATGAGGATAAAACACGATGCAATAGTTCTTCAAATAATATTGGTCAGAATGATTTTTTAGTTGTAGTACATTTTAAAACTTGGTTCAAACGTCAATTTAAAACTGGTAAAATGTGTCTAAAATGCGATGCAATAGTTCTTTAAATAATATTAGTTAGAATGATTTTTTAGTCGTAGTACATTTAAAACTTGGTTGAAACGTCAATTTAAAACTGATAAAATGAGTCTAAAACGCGATGCAATAGTTCTTCAAATAATATAAGTCAGAATGATTTTTTAGTTTCAGTACATTTAAAATTTGGTTAAAACGTCAATTTAAAACTGGAAAAATGAGTCTAAAATCCGATGCAATAAATCTTCAAATAATATTAGAAAGGATGATTTTCTAGTCATAGTACATTTAAAACTTGGTTAAAACGTCAATTTAATACTGGAAAAATAAAGGTTTGTAAAAAGAAGTCCAATGGTAAGGTAAAAAAAGGAAAAAAAATAATACGTTCTAATTTGGATTGTAAATGAAATTTGTTTCGTACGCGTTTAACATCAATTCCATTTTCCATACGTCATTCAATTTTCCAGTTACCCCTTCCCCCTATTTTTTCATTCCAACGTGAATATAATATTTTTCGATAAAAATCGTACGTAGTATTTTTCGAAAATTTTTAACGCCACGCTAAAGTTCGTATTTCGGAGATCCAGTGAAGCTGACGAAAAAAAACGCATCACAGTGCATGCGGTTGACGATCCATTTTGGCTCTAACGGCCCGATACGAACAATTTTCTCATTCAATAGTCACGAGAATTTTTAATCGCGTCTAAGCGGATTTGGTGGTATTTCATTGATTCGAATCAATCATGGTTTGCCGACTTTGCCCGTGTGCGTACCGTCGAGAATGAACTGTCAGAGAAACCGTCAAACTCTGATGCACTTCACGGCAGACTATCAACAATCTAGGAGTCCCCAAACTCCCACCCTCAAATATATTGCATAGAGTGGTGTATTTGCGTATTTGTAAGTATGAGTTCGTATATAGAAATATACATATACCTACGTATATATCCAGATACAAAAATCGTAAAAAATTTCTGTAAACACGATTTTTTCATGGAAATTTTGAGTTTTAGGGGACATCAATGGTAGATTAGTATTCAGGGGGTAAAATTGGATCGAAATGGACCAATAAAACAAATATTGAGAACCCAATTTATTGGAGGATTTTTGGACAAAATAAGTTTTTTCACTAAATCATAGATAACTTTTTTTCCTTTAGACTTTGGCACTCCACTCTGTGCTCAATCTCTTCGTTATGATTTTCTCTTTAAACTGCTTTTTTAATAATTGAAATCCGATGATTTTTCGATTTTTAGCAGAATTTTAAAGTTGGACCATCGATTTTTGCAGATTTTTCCATACCCCTTTGCCTCTTTTTTTTGCGATTTTTCAAGTGGACTTTTCGGAAAAACTCTACGAGTTATCGATACGAATCCAACGCCATTATTTAATTCAAGCAAAAAGCTTTTCCAAACCCATCAATTGAATCTCCATATCAGAAAAAAGCTCGCTCTACGACCTTTTGAAATTTAGTGATTTTCGAGATTCCGGAAATGTGGCCACAGAAGTCGAAAATTTTTTTTCCGTATGTAATCTGAAATTTCCTACTGATTACGAATATGCACGATTTTTTTCCAAAAGTACAAAATTAGACTGTAAAAATGCAAAAACAAAAATACCAGAATATTTTTTTGACATTTTTCTGGCTTTAAAAATGAATAATAATTCAGGGGTTGATCCGGGAAGCATACATGCTTATATGAATCGACTCGGAATTTCACCCCAACCCCCATTTCACGGATGGAATTCCGTCGTGGTAGACCCTGTATATTCGAACTTGCAAGGATTCCGTTGTCCCAAAACGGTAACCATATATAATGCCTAAAACCCCAGGATTATCGGAAATGGGAGGAGAACAGTTGGGCACGCGTTCCACGTCTGCGGAACATTATTATTTTTATTCGCTCCACGGTTTCGTTACCATTTGGATGTCCAGTAGATTTCAATTGCCAGCACGGGGGGCGATACAGTGAGGGTGACCATGGCAATTGCGAGACGACACGCACAGGAAGCTAATTTGGGCGTGCTCGACGAGACATAATACCCCACGACGACATCGATCTTCCCCGAATTTTGTTCATTCTACACAAAAGAACGTCACCCTTAAAAGGAGCTAAAATCCTCACTACGTAGTAGGGGGTTGAATAAGTTCTCGCTGTTTTTTTTTTATATTGATTCTGTACAGAAAAAAAAAATTTCGTTCTCAAATCTTGGTGATTCTACAAGGTCAGATGATGTCTAATATGAATCTTTATGAATCAATGACTCTCATTTTTTAGCTGAAAAATTTTCCGGTAGGTAAAAATAGCCTTTGTCTTCAAGGTCAAAATTATTATTTTTTAAATCTCTGAACCAATCACTGAATGTTATTTGCGACAGAACATGGTCGTCTTTAGTCTCAACAAGGACTCTGTATTCTTGAGATGCCAATTTTTCAATGCTAAAGTAGTTTAATAATAAAATAATAAAATTGAAAAAAATACTGTTCCCTGGAACGAAATTTGACGTATTTAAAACCCTGTGAAAAAAAGTGGTTTGCACTTCAGCAAAATGAAATATACTAAATTTCAAGCTTACTTAAAGTACTTCTTTATAAATACGTCGCCGTTAAAAAAAAAAACGAACTCAGTTCTCGTAAGACCGAGTGTTTGAAAACAGCGAGAACTTATTCAACGTCCCGGAATATTCCTTATTCCATATTGACAGATGCAATGAAAAATCTTTCAATGAACCAGACATCGATTTCTTTCTCCCTTAAAACGCCCTCTATACTAAATCTGTAAACTTTCGATAAAATATAATTGTAGATCGAACGAAAATTTGAATTTTCAGAAAAGGATATATTATTTCGTTGGCAGGGGATATCAGAATTTTTTTTTCCCCCAGCATTTGGATATTCTTCGAATGTGTGATTGGGGCAATAGGCGATACGAGAAAAGAGGGTTGTGATCTCCCGAGGAATGACGAAAAGTTTTTCCTCCTTCTTGATCCCTCGATATATGTGTAAAAAGAAAATCGTAAAGAGACGAAAGTAGTTTGAGGATACGAGGGGAGTGTATTCGATAGGGAATAGCACCCTTTTGAATTCGGGGAGCGGAAGCTTTTTGCGGAAGCAACAGTTCGTGCAATCTTGGTAGGTGAAGGAGTATGAGTAAAGCTCCGTTGTACTCTTTGGATTCCAGGACTCGTACTCGGCTTTCTTCCTCCGTCACTCCCTTCTCCTTGCTTATCGAAAGCTATGACTTTTCGATTGATTCGTGAATAGAGTGGAAAAAAAGAAAAAAAAAAGAAGAACCTTTCATCTCGGTTCTCAGCGTTTCGGAATAGTAAATAGAGTGGATCACATCGGAAAAGTGAGTCGTATCCGCAAAAGTCTTTTTCTCCAGAGTTCGTTATCGTCTCCTGACTTATTACTGAAACGAACGATATATTTGATTCACTAATTTATACATTCTCGTAGTCAACTTCTTCATCGCTGATTTTTCCGATTGATTTCCTCTTCGATTCTTCTGGATGTCATTTGAAGTGGTCTCTTGACCTACACGAAAAAACAATCTATATCCTAGTTGATATTTCCTCGTTGGAACTCCTCCGAGAGTCACAAAAGATTGATTCACATGAATTCCTTTTGGGTAGCGTATCAATCGATTTTTATCGAAAGAATTTCAGGTCACTGTTCCCAATCATCAATCTCCATACTCCATTGGTACATCCATGAAACAGTGGTCCTCTTCTTCGCTTGATCGTTCCATAAATATGAGGAAGCAAGAGAGAAAGAGAATAAGAGGCAGAAACGTCGTTAAGCTTGCATCAGACGTACACAGTTACGTCTTTGATGTCCCTTCTTTTAGGATCACTTTTTCACTAGAATTCTCAGAGAAATACGGTCACTCAGTCGCTCCCGGAGGGCTGACGTATATTCCTACGAAAGAGAGCCCAAAGCTCTCCCCGTGTACACACTTATGCATATAGATGTATATTGTCCTCAGTAAAGTTCTCGGATTTTCGTGACGCCGGAAGTTACCCGACTGAAAGTGGCGAGTCGAGATGGAGACCCACTTCAGCCACGCGAACAAGAACGACACGAGCTATTTGGAACCCGATACACTGGGATGAGTTCTGGTCCGCTTGTCCGAATATTCGTTGATAAACATAGGACCGATATCAACGTTGCAGGAGAAAACTTTTTTTTTGCATAATAGGGAAACTAGGCTATTTACGTTATGCAAAGGTAACGGGACGAAATTGTGAGAAACGTTGACTCCACGAACTCGAGAACAGTTTACGACGTAACCCAGTATTCATGCTCTTAATGACTTATATAGACTACCCAATGAAATTTATTTCAATAGATAAACATATCATCAACATAGAAATATAAATTTGTCGTTTTATTTATGTATAATGAAAATTAAAATATAAATTCGTCGTTTTATTTCGACAGTTGAAAAAATTTTCACCAAACTTAGAACGAAAACTTTCGGTTCCTCAACTTAATTTAGGTTCTTGACAGCCAGTACCAGCGCAATGATTACCCATAGTCCCTACGCAGCGTTTTACCCGATACTGGCTATCATTCTACGTCGCAGGAGCAGACGAACTTGCGTTATGCAGATGTAACGAGACGAAATTGTGAGAAACGTTGACTCGATGAACACGAAAACAGTTTACGACGTAACCCAGTATTCATGCTCTTAATGACTTATACAGACTACCCAATGAAATTTATTTCAATAGATAAACATATCATCAACATATAAATATAAATTTGTCGTTTTATTTATGTATAATGAAAATTAAAATATAAATTCGTCGTTTTATTTCGAGAGTTGAAAAAATTTTCACCAAACTTAGAACGAAAACATTCGGTTCCTCAACTTAATTTAGGTTCTTGACAGCCAGTACCAGCACAATGTTTACCCATAACCCCTACGCAGCGTTTTACCCGATACTGGCTATCATTCTACGTCACAGGAGCAGACGAACTTGCGTTATGCAGAAGTAACGAGACGAAATTGTGAGAAACGACGTAACTCAGTATGCAAAGAAGTGCAAAGGTTCAATCTGGAATTGTACTTATGGATTAGGTGTACGTTGACGTTCGTATAGAGTCATTGACTATTTTACCGCCGTTTTAGTATCGTCTTACCTACCTTCAATCCATGCTCGAACCTCTTACTACCCTCGTACGTATATGTGTACCCTATGTACTTGGCTTCGCTTTTTCTCTGTTGGGTCGACCAACTTCATCCATCGAACGTTCTTGTGTCATCGCCATATCCTCCCTCTTCTCAAAACCATCTTGCGCGAAACCTCCTTGAAAATGGTTTTTCTCCTTCGATTCTCAACTATACAGCTAACTGGAATTTCTTCTTATCCTCTTTCAACCTTTTCCGTTTTCTCCTCGGTTTTCTCTCGTTTCTCGGTCTCTTCTCGATTTTCAAGCCTTCACTATCTATCTCTCATTTTGTGTCCTCAAATCGAACGTGTTTTTTTCTTTCTTTTTTTTCGAGTCGTCTCTCTTATTTTCCATATTGCCAGACTACCTTCGATTCTTCCTTGCTTCCGGAAACTCAAGTTTACCGTTGACAGAACCGATGCTACAAAGCTCCTTTTTTTTTCCTTACATTTCTACACGAGCTGTATCACGATTTCTATTACATGCTGAAGAACGATTACTTTCGCCAGTCATTCTATACCTATACGCAACCCAACTTCGCTTCCGCGTGCAGCACATTTCCGGCGATGTGGATTTTTCCTTGACTGCGTGCACCCAGCTTTTGGCATGTGCATAATTGAAGTGCACTCCAATCACGTTCGAGAAGTAAACGTTTCTGTCAACTTTACGATTGTTGCGATCCACTACGTTTCTTCGTTGATCCAAATATCACGGATCAAAAATCGTGAAATTTTTTAGTAAATGTTCCCAAAAATAATTAGACTAGATCATACCTATATTTTATTTCCATAATACTGGGGGTACGATTATAAAAGTACCATTACAAAATCATGTTCGTAATTGATGTGCTAAAAACTGGGATTGGAATCGCGATATCAACTTTCCAAAAACTTTATGACTGATACCAGCCGGTATTAGAGCGATTCAACTAATTTCGAAGACTGAATTGGAATGGAGGGAGCAGGAGCAAGCGTTCGTCTGGAGAATGTCACGACCGCCGTTGGGGGGGCGAGTAGACACATCATATTTCCCTTGTGGCTCAACAATACGACCCTTAAAGCTGCCCACCAGAATTTCCAGTCTATTATGTATATATATATGTACATATACAGTGGATAATACAGAGAAGCAAAGTTATGGAGTCTAGAAGGGACCAGAAACGCGAATAGAATTTTTCTATGAGAAAATAAAGGTGTTGGTTCCTGGATAATCCTTGCGGTCCGAATTCCCTTTGCGCTCGTGGACATCCTTCAGCTGTGAATGACGAACGTTTAGCGTGAGTTTCTCACACGTTGAAAAGCTTCGTCGAGAGCTCGGTCACAAATTTACCGTGAAAATATGAAAACTTGTAAATGCGATCTAGTTGACAGCAAATGAAAAAATTTGTTGAATGACACGATCTCAAAGAGGGAGAGTTCAATAGATTCCTAAATCGATGGGAATTCGGGTATTATAAGACCAGAAATTATGGTGCGAAAAAAGACTCGTCGCGTATATCCGTCGAAAGAGTATCAGTGCTTGTATTGACGCGATTAGTGAAGTGCGCGGACAGGCTTTGTGGCTTGCCAGATCAAGGGATTAAACACAGCGTTAACAATGCTCGGTGTACCAGTGCAAATACCAAACGCGTGCAGGACACTTTTAGATCCCTGGTCAAGCAAACCCATTATGATGTTCTCTCCGCAAATCCATTATTATATCCATCCACAAATCTACACACACGCGCACGAGGGGAATTTCGTTTCAACGTCACCAGCAGTTCATCACGTATGTTCAATATTTTGTTCGTTTTCATCACACTTCTTTCCTTCCTAAATACGACAGAGAAGAAGCCACGAAAAACGAGCGATTATTAGGGAGGAATGATGTTACGACTAAATTAGGTTCCATGGGTAAAAAACAGGTTCCTGATGACCAGTATACACGCAATGTTTACTCAAAATATCGAGGAAACGTTTTAGCCGATACTGGCTATCATTCGTGCTCTTAATAAATTATACAGACTGCCCAATCCAATTAATTTCGACAGATGAATCTACAATTAATATTTATATATAAACTTGTCTCTGTATTTAATTGTAATTGACATTTTTGTTTAAATTCGACGTTTTATTTTGACAGAAAAAAAAATCTTTACTGGACTAATAACGAAAACTTTCGGTTGCTAAACGTACTTTAGGTTCCTTATAGCCAATACAAGGGCAATGCTTACCTAAAGTCTTTACAAGGTTTTTTAGCTAATACTGGCTATTATTCGTTATCTTAATAAATTATACACACCGCCTAATAATTTTTTTTTCAACAGAGAACTTAATAATTAATATCTGAGTATTAATTTGTCGTTTTATTTATTTATAATTCATATTTTTTAATAATCTTGTCGTTTTATTTCCACAGCTAAAGAAAATTTCACCAGAGTAAGAACGAAAACTTCCGGTTACTCACCGTACTTTAGGTTCCTTACGGCCAGTAGAAGCGCAATGTTTACCCATAACCTCTACGCAGAGTTTTACCCGATACTGGCTATCATTCGTACTCTTGATAACTCATGGAAAGTGCTCAACGAAACATGAGACTCGCGAGAATCCGTAGCAGGTAATACGCTTTCGACGTTTCGCCCCAGCTACGCGGGCGACAAGCTGCAGGTGAATTAATTCGTAAAATTGTTGTGTTAATTAAAAGCGAAATGACGCAGTTATTGTCATTGCGCGGGCTCATATTCAGAGCCGGACACGTCTGTAAACAAGAAAACATAACGCGCGGAGAATAGCAAATGAAATGGTCCCATCAGTTCACAGAAGCCGGGTGCAGCCTGCCACCCCCGACACACGCCCAATGCATTATTAATGCGCTAACTTCGCCTCGGTTATACCTTTTGGAACAATGTTTATACATATCGGTGCGCATTTGTGTGCAACCGCGTATGTGCAAACGGATGACCGCGATAGTACAAATCCCGTGTTATCAATCCTACATAAATGATATCCGTAATGTCCCGTATTTCTACCATGTCACTCTTATATTTAATTCGTTCAACTTTGTTCCTGCTTCCGGTTCCAGGTTTTCCAAGCTAATATCTACCGTTCTAGTAAACACGTACGTGTTTTATTAATATTTGGTACACTATATCGTCCCTGAACTTTCGATCATGACACAGATCGGATTTAAATACGTCAAAATTAGCAAACCCAAACAAACTCTCCTGCTACTTCGGTCGTATTTACACCTTGATAAAGATATACAAAAATTTGTTATTTTTGGAAAAGCAACTTCGTAAGTTCTTGAAGTACTCGCACATTTATAAGGGGAATATTCAAGTTTAAAAATAGTAAAATATTGCTAATGTCACTGGAAACCCAAAAATCGTAAAAACTTGTTAAAACATATGAGATTAGAAAATAATGAAGCGTTGTCAAAAGTAGTTAAGCCTTTTATAATGAGCCTTCAACTGCCAGTTTTTTGACAATTTCTGGTGGTGCTTTTGTTACCACTGTTGGTTTTCGTTGTTTTTATTTATATGATCTCGCTGACTCTAACAAGGTCTATGTTTAGCCCTTGAAAGAAATTTATCCAAAAACCTATGATGCCCTCCAGATATGTGGGTGTTCGTACCTGAAGCTGAAAATGAATGTGAATTCCAACTAAAATTTCAATGATACAGAGCGAAGCTGGACTTTCAGTTTTCCATCGTTCATCAACATAAAGAGAACTCCGAGGGTTGATCCACTTCGAATATCCGCGATTCCAAAGCCGAAACAAACTCAAACGAACCCAAACCCAAACAAGCTCAACTTTCAGTTTTCCATAGTTCATCAACATAAAGAGAACTCCGAGGGTTGATCCATTTCGAATATCCGCGATCCCAATGCCGCGATGCCTCGAGTACGAATCCCCACATTGAACTGTTCGTCTCATAGGGAACCGTGGGGTCACAAGAGGGGCGACAGTTGGACACATCAGTTATTCCGACGAGTGATCCAATTTTGGTGAAACTCCGGTAGCACGGAAGCCCCCAAACCCCTTTAGCTATCCTCCCCGACCACCGTCCGACTGAATGACCACCATTGCTAGGATCGCTCCTCTCGCAACCCCGCGATTAAACCATAAATGTAAATCGCCGGTGGTTCAGCAATTGCAACCCGGACGATTGTTGGGGTCGTGCTGTGAGCGTACCATTCATAAAGCATACCTATGTACTGATATAATGGTAGATTATGCGACGGTTTTCGTTTGCATATACAGTAGCACAGATGAGCTCGGTGCGAATGAAAAACCATTCGTAATCATTTTACAACGACCCAATCGCCAACAGTTCCGCGACGAACTTCATTTTTAGCCTCACGAAGAGAAGAAATCATTTCTTTAGTTCGGGTATCGATTCTATGGAAATATTCAATCGCGTTTACATTTTTTTTTTTTTTTGGAAAGTTCGAAAAATGAGAAATTTCGACGCGTTGGAAGTTCTGTATACTGATGTTGGGTTCACGCAAGTTTGGTTGAGTTTGTTTGGGTTGCAATGGTATATCAACGGTTCAATGCTTCATCAATGGTCCAGGGAATTGATGTTTTCCAATTCTCGTCCAAATGTATGTGGGAGCACGATAACTGATAGCTAATTAATAATCATTAAAAAATTGCACTTTCTATGGTCATTTTGAATTTCCATCACTCTAGCCAACTTTTTTATTCACTTATCCTTTAAATAAATAATTATAATTGATTTAAGTTCTGAGACCCATTATCTGGAAAAAATTGTTCTATTTTTTTATATTCCGCCTATTACTTTTAATTTTTTAATTTTTTATTAATTTTATTTTTTAAATAAAATTCATATTAATAACAAGAATTAAATTGTCAATTCAATATCACAAAAATGTCAATTAAATGTCAATAAACTGCCAATTAAACATAATAAAAATACTTTCATAAATATCCAACCGATAAACATTTAATAAATATCCAATGACGATGAAACGTCAAATACCTCAAGATTATCCAGGCGATTGGCAAGCGAAACAGCGCACGGCAAATATACGATTTGGCTTTCCCAACGAAGCAACCTCGACATCTATAAAACGACAACGTTGAAAAACCACCCCCATCCAAAGCGGTCCGGGTTATGCTCAGCGCTGGCTGTACGGAAAGGCCGAGGGAAAAAAAGACAGAAAAGTTATATATATAAAACAGGGTTTGCCCCCCCCCCCCCCATACCCCGTTGTATAGAGAGTGCGGTATGTGCCAGAGGTACCAGGAACAGGGTGCAAAGAGGTTTTTACCGCGGGTGTACACCACCAGGCGTAAGAGGGTTTTCGCGCAGATCCGCGTCGGTTCTCCATTGGAGTGGCTGCTGATGGTCAAGTAGAGGTTGCCAGGCCGTTGTCACGGCCACTACCAACGTCGCCGCCAAACACCATCCTATAGAAGTTCTCGAGTGCGGCCGTAACGTTTTACGTTGGGAAGAACCGGCTTAATTAGAAAATGCTTGACCCTCGTAAAGCGAAAGGGCCTACACGACCAGGCGTGACTTCCAGCCACCTTCCGTACTCTCCTCCACTCGCGTGTTCCGTAGCCCAACACAGACGAACCCTCCCAACTCCACTTCTGTACCCGCCGGAGCCCAGTACCTCTCTTACCCACCCCAAGCTTCACGCTTCGTTCCTGAATATTATAATTTACATCGGTTAGATGGTCCTTGTTCACGAGCCCTCAGCGCCACTTCCGATCTGCTACCTTTCCTGCTCATATCCGGCCCAACCATTCTCACACTTTTCTCTCTCGAATCATGCTCTCACTTTGCCAATCTTTGGGTACAGAAATCTTTGGGTGCAGAAATCTTTGGGTACAGAAATCTGCCATTTTCGATTTTCCATATAGCAAAAGGTGGAACCTGATTTACTTCCTTTTGTGGGAACCTGGATGACCAGGAACGTTAGGAAATCTTTATCGGGCTGGAAGATTGAGATTTGCTGAATATGAAATCCAGATTTATCATTGGTGACCTTTGGGTCATAGAAAACAATAGGGGATAGTTGAATGTGATTATATCGTTATCTTTATTGGATTCTCCATCATCGTATCGTTTTTTTTTTCAACAATAATCAACACCTAGTTTGTTCCCAGTTACTTCTTGACCAATACCCTACAAAAGTTTCCTGTTCGTTTACTGTTCGTTCCTCGGCTGGTTCCTAATCAATTCCGCAGGGGGAACCAAAGATCGGAACCTAGCTTTAGATCCTAGCCTTAGATTTGCATTGTGAACGTGGAGCTCTACGGTTTGGTATTATCTAGGAAAAGGCAAATCAGGGGCAGTACTTCTCTTGACTGAAATCACTAAAGCGTTTTCCAGGTCTCGACAATCGTACAATCGTACAGTTTACTACAGCGCTGGATAGTCCACTTTGATTCAACGCGAACGAGCTCCTAGATAAGTTGTAACAACTGACAACCCCATTCCTATTGCGTCGGTTTAGAACCTTTTCTCTCCCAATAGGAATTTCCGCCTTTTCCAGTTCTCCAGCATCCTCGTATGAGCCTGATACACCTTCTACCACTATGGAAATCCTCTTACCATCCAACCTCCTCTATTCTGTTTAGAATACTTTGGAAGTGGCTATTGCTCTAGTCCAGACAACATGCCAGAACTAGCCATACCAGCACTCGATCTATTCCCAATCTACGAGCATTGCAACTCCGATGTTTGCTCCAATGTTGCATACCCCAATGTTTCCTTCCATTTCATAGCCCTAAAGTTTGTCCATTGGCCAACAATCCGTCCCCATCGACTATTCCGACTACATCCTGTCTCCTTATTTTCCCGTCTCCACCAATTCGGATTTTGAAGACACGCTGAATTTGAGATCGGCTCGTAGTATCACGAAATAATTTGTCGTAATGCAGCGTTTCAACCAGGGCTGTAATACGACCTAACTTTGAAACCGGAAAATCAGCTGCATCCATTTTCCATTCATTGGGATTGGCGCAGTGGTAGATGAGGTACTCCAATGTCGATACGACACTATCTGAAACATACTGCTGGAGTTTCTCATCGTAGTACTCTACCAATCTTTTGAAACTGAAATTGCTGCTAAATGCAATTCCAGTGCGTCTATGATCAGGATCAAGACCTTCTGTGAGTTAGTAATACTCATAAATATTCATTAGATATCCGTTCGCCGTTTCTGTTTGGGTTTGCATGGACCAGATTGAAGGTCACCTTTCTTCCTAAAGGTCTAAAGCAACCCTCTTCCATTTAAGTACCTGTCATCAGCACTATAATCCCAATACTTTTTGCAAGCCCCATACGTCATCAAGATTTCAAACCCACAATGAGTCCTTTCTGGCCTTGATCCCGATATACCTAAGCTGGTGTATTAATCTAGGTTGTACTTAATGGTGACATACCAAAACGACGAGCGTTTCTCACAGCTGGAAGGGATTGATTAAGCGGCACTTTAGTTCCGTTTTCAACCCTGCCGTGGAGATGGAATCTTCCGAATGTTGAAAATTAGTCATCCCGCAGTATGTGCGCAGCGGATTAAGCAGCTGTCGCGCATAGGCTTTAACTATCTATACGTACGTCCTGCATACGTGAAACCACACGCATACACAAGTACCTCAGTGTAAATAAGCGCACGTGCGTTTGCCTGGCTTTGGCACAATCTCACGCTCTAATTGTAACGGTTTAATGATCGCTACCCTGCGTCATGGCTGTAGTGATGAAGCTACCGAATAGTCTACACCCACATTGATCGCATCGGACATACGCCCTTCGGTTTCCCACTCTTCCAAACTCTCTTTCCATCACCAATTCTCTTCAGCAATCCTGCCCTTTCGTCCCTTTTGTTCACTAGGTGAGTATCCGTGCGAGAAATAGACCACGCTGCTTGCTGATGATTGGGTTGACAGGAAGGGCGATCTAGAACGAAGGGACTAAACTTTCGTTCCCATCTACTCCTTCTCGTAGTTCGGATCGAAAACACACGTCCCTGGAATTCGACAATCCACTATAACCAACCACCCAACCCTCCTTCTCTGCCCCGCAATGAACCATTATAGTGCAGCCCTTTTATTGATCTTTAATCTGTCCTGGACCGAGGCCTGGATTATCCTCGCGTTAAGAGGGGTTTGCGAAAGCCAGACTCTTTTCTCTCGACTCGCCTGTCGTTTATTACCTCTGCCATGCTCGTCGACCCTTCAACAATTACTTTCAACGGCGACCTATTTTATTACCTCGAACATTGTTGTTTTCATTGAAAATTGGTACGCTTTGCCGGGTAATTGGAAATTCGTCCTCTGTATTCCTACCACCCTATTTACCAAAATTGCCATCAATTCAATCAAACTGAAATTTCAAAATGGTAAAAGTCAGAAAATACCTTATTTTTACATTTTTGCTGGGAGCTTTGTAGGACAACTGTCCCTTAAGGACATGTCGAAGACGTACCACGTGACACACGAGTGCGAGAGAGATAGTTGAAATTTTTTAATCGCAATTTTTCGAGTAAACGGATTTTGAAAATTTGTGAGGTTATGTCGATGTTCGTCATACCCTTAAGTGTAATTTCATTTTGTTTTTTTTTTATGTTTAAAACGTAACTGCTGATTTTAAATGGAATCTTCGAACTGATATTCAGAATGGAAAATAATTACGAAAATTTTCGTAATTTTTTTGAAATTTCGTCGTTTTTTTGCCTCGTATACGGAAACCCAAACGGTTCAAGTTCAGCTTCGTATTGTTGTTATGTGTGGAGGCAAATTCACGAGGTTCTATGTCTGTTCGCACAATTTATTTCATAAGCTCGTGATATATATATATATATATATATATATAAAGAAGCAATATATTCCAGTGGGATAAGAAACGCGTCAGCTACTGAAATATGCAATGGACGGTTTTTCAAACGCTTCGAGAAAGCGAGCGTCCTTTATATTTAAAAGTTTGCCACATATATACACGACGGTTTTCTGCCCTGCTCTTTTCAGGGGTCTACATATCCCGCCCCGTGTAGAGATGAGCAGTTTTTCTCGCTCGTTTTGACACAGCAGCTCGAGCAGATGCGATGTTACATTTAAAAATCTTTTCTGCATAAAAATCTTTTCTCGAAACCTAGAGTTCAAAGTATTTTGTATATTTTCCTCGACAGCAAATATTGGTCGATCTTAGTTATTCGAATTTGATTTTGAATTTGAAATTTGCATTTTATTTACTGGGTTAAAACGTCGTTTGTATTTGTACTTTGGCAATATCGATAATGATCCTTGTTTTTACCTCTGACAGTTCTTGATAAAATAATTATACTTTTCTGAATAATTTTTCAATTTTTCAGTTTAAAAAAATCAGCAGTGATTCAGCAGGAAATTCTGAAAATATTTCGTTATCAAAATTTAGGGTTATGGAATTATTTCAACGATGAAAAATTCGATTTCCCTATTTCTGATAACCCAAACAAACCCAAACAAATAAAAGCAATCATCCGCAAAAAAACCCCAAAAAAATAAATACAAGCACACGCAAACAAACCCAAACAAACCCAAACATGTTTCGTCGTGTGATATTTTGTTGTTGATATTTTGTCATGCTACCCAATATTGGGGTAGAAATCGATCATTGTATTCCAATATATTGATTGGGTCATTAAACCTCCAATTTCGTTGATTGATACGCCAATAAAATAATTGCGCAATGTTTACGTCTATTTACCCCAGTGATTTCATTTTTCCTCCCTTCTCTTGTTTTTCCTCCCAACCTTTCGATCCTCGGTTATCAAAAGCGCAATTTCAATGTTTTTTTTTTTTTTTGGGTATCCAATTCTTTTTCGTCGAAGCTCTCCTGCCTTATAACCAACCAGGCAACAACCGGCGTTCGATATCGGAGGCAATCAAATTTCGATTTCAGCTTCCTCCCGTTGCCGAACGATGGGAGGTTGTCGACTCGTTTGCTTTCCGCTATTATCACCCGTATCGGCATTCAATAAATACTTCCATCACGTCCAATCCTTTATTTTGCCAAATTGTTGAGGCGCAACGATATTTGATTGCCGATTTTTTGTAAATGAAAAAAAAAAACAAATTTCAAAGATACTCGATTTTACTGGGTATCGTATTTTTTTTTTTCGTTTTTTCACCCTCGAGATCCGCCAGTTTTCACACTTCGTGACAATTGTTCAATTGCCATGTTGCCATGACGTTTAATGGCTTTTGCCTCCATTGAGGGTCTTGATCCTTTGGTCCTCAATTCTCACACTCTCCGAAGCTTTCGACTACCCCACGTATCCATATTCAGTTATGGTAAACTTCGTGAGTTATTCAATCTACAATTCTACATCTTCATTCACATCTGCACGTATACACCTATATTCATAAACAGGTCGAATTTGTTTGCGACTTCGTTTGTTCGTAAATAGTACTCTTTGGAAGTACTCATCCAATTTCAAAGATTCTTCGATTGATATATAGCTACAGCCACCCCCTAGAGGCATAAGATTTTTTTTTCGTTAGTATGCAAATTTCAGTTCCAAAATCCAAAAATTCAAAACCAAAATTAGTAATATATGTATATATATGTATACATTTATATAGGGTATATGGTTTGATTGATCTGATAGCAAACTGAATGGCCATATAACAAATAAAAGATTTCCTAAATTACTTGAAAAAATTCATTTGATTTTCAAATATTTTTATGCAATGAAAAATCTTTTCAAAATATTTTACAATCAAATCAATAATGACTATAAAATAGCTAGAAATATATTTGGTGAGAATTATTGTATAATGAATATAAAAATCATTATAGAACTCGTTTTAACAAACATTTAAATTATTTATTACCGATTAACGAAGCTCAAGAAAATATCTGGAAAATATTTTACAACAATATAAATAATTATTATAAAATACATAAAAATATATTTCATAATAACAATTAATTAATCATTATAAAAAAACATAAAACGTCGTTTAACAAACATTTAACGAATTTATTCAACATTAACGAAGCTCAAAAAAAAACGTCCAAACCAAATCAACCATATTTTACGATTTTTGCAATTAAAAAAAACAGCAACTGTCACGAACTATTTTCAATAAAACGGTATATATAAAAATTGCTCTTAGGCTCGAGTCGTACTGTGCACTAAGTCAATATTACATAAATCAATATCTACCCCCCTTCCCCACCTATTAAGACGATCGATTTTAATTCACAATTTAATTTATTGAAATTTGTTTATTTTTGGAATTTTTGGAATTTTTAGAATGTGGAAGTTGGAATTTTTGGAATTTAGAATTTTTGGAATTTGGAATTGTTGGAATTGGGAATTTGGAATTTTTGGTATATGGAGTTGTTGGAATTGGGAATTTTTGGAATTTGAAATTTTTTGAATTTGTTACACGCGTGTCAAAGTGTAGTGGCTTTGGCACAGGTAACCGATTCACCCTTCCAGCTTTTCATTACACTATATCACCATACGTGTGTACCAAGTGATTCTATGGGCGCGTATATAACCCAACTCCGTTGTACCGTATCGACGTCTAGTCTGACGTCACACTACAGAGTAGATAAAGTCGTGTGTAGGTACGATGCATAATGTGTGCATCCCCCCGGGTGTGTCCCCGTATGCATGGGGTGCCTCGCCGCTTCGAACAAGCACTGCGAGTGCATTGGACCGCGGAGGTCGCTAGACACATAGTCCTGCATCTATATATGTATGTAGGACTATGTGGCAATCGACGTATACAGGGTGACCGGCCAATTCTGCCTGTTCCTTAAAATACATAAATTTAGCCAAATTATGTTGCATATAGTGAAAATGAAAATTTAGTAGTTAATGAGTTATAATAGTTTTACGCATTTCGAAAATTTTTTAGTTTATTTTGGTTAAATAAAGAAATAATGTTTAATAAATAAATATGTTGAGTAATAAATAAATAAGCAAATTAATGAATAAATAAGTAAAATAATAAATAAATATGTCGAACAATGAATAATAATGTCAAATAATAAATAAGTATATCAAAAATAAATACACTACTTTTAATATTACCTTTTAACATTTTAATCTTCATACTTAAGACTATCGATTGAACTTCAGTGAATTCTAAATTACAAAAATGGACTTTTTTATACACTTTTGAAAATTACATTCTATTTTTTACAGACTTTTTCTCAACTTCTTCGCTCGTAGAAAAAAATCAATCGAAGCAGTCATGATAATCCTAGTTCAATGGCTGGCTCATAACATATTGAAGACACTGTACAAATGTGAAAAAAATCAATGCAGTAATTTCTGAAATATCGTGGTCACCGTTTCGAAAAATGGTGTTTCGGGAAAAACGCGTTTGAAAGTTCGCACATGTGATTTATACTAATCGTATACCTGCTGCGTTCCAGATCCGTAATTTGTGAACCACTTCAAATATCGAGAAATCCTTTGGCACCATTTTATACACATTTTATACATATTTTATACACATTTTACACACATTTTATACACATTTTATACACATTATATACACATTTTATGCACATTTGATACACATTTTATACACATTTTATACACATTTTATACACATTTTATACACATTTTATAAACATTTTATACACATTTTATACACATTCATGTTGTCACTGTGATTTATTAAAAAAATCGATTTTTTCGACCCGAAAAAACTAGAGGATATTAAGGACCTCAACTGGTCCTATAACTGGTCACCCTGTATATGGTCGAGCTGATATGTACCAGCCTACCGTCCTTTCCACGTGTGTACGTACCAGCCCTTTCTCGCACCTGTTCTGGCCGCGTTTGCGGGTTCCTCCTGCGCCGAAATTGTCGACAATTCGGTCGCCTCTGTGTATGTGTGTTCTCGTATGTATACACGGACAATTGAATTGACGAGAACGCCTCCCAACGCGCTTCAGGTTTCCCTACCCTGGTGCCTATATTCGCTAGTGTTTCAGCTGTATTTCCTCATAGGTGAAATCACCAACACCAGTCCATACTTGTACGCGTCCAAATACGGATATTCCTGTTATATACACTTTAAGGCCATGACGAATATCGACATAACCTCACAAATTTTCAAAATTCATTTTCTCGGCGTTGATTAACTTTACGGCGAAAAATCGAACATCAGTTTTTGTAGAATTCATAGAGACAGAAATAGATGCTTGAATTTTACGATTTAAATGTTACGTCCTTGAGAAATTGCGATTTTTTAATTTTGACTATCTCTTATAACCTCACAAATTTTCGAAATCCGTTTTCT
>JAPYZJ010001862.1:0-29523 GCA_030522765.1 Ophioninae sp. B BG-2022a
CGATTTTTTTTGTAGCCGGTACGTCACTTCGAAAATTACGGAATTTTCCACTGTTTTCGTACTTTGCATAATCGCTTGCTAGACTTTGAAAAATGGTGACACCGAAATTTAGAGATTAGATGTTCATAGAGGTTACTATTAGCTTTTGTTTCGTTTATTCAACAAATTTTTACGATTTTTTTTTCGCCGAGAAATTCGATTTTTCGTCCGGATAGAAAAATTATTGAATGCCTAATACTTTTGGCCAAGGCTGTATATATGTCCGTCGCAGATTTATTAATTAATATTCTCGGTGTCGAGGATCAATTGAATGATTATACTGTTGGGAACCTTAAACGAACATTTGCCCACAGCGACGTTAGCGTGCGCTTCATTTTCGAGAGATACCGCGAAATGATAAAGTGATGATTGATCGAATTGATGCTAGTTTATATTGAACAATCCTCGAGCCAATGAAAATTTCACGATTTCCAAATGACGGCGAATGGCTGGATTTCTGATACTTTTTACTGCAAGCTTTTTTTAAAGTGAGTTAAAAAACTACGTTTTATTATCAAAGGCATTATTAGGGTTCTGAATACATCACGATTTCTGTGCAATCATTTGCAGCTGAGGATTGAAAAAATCAGGTACCATTCAATCAAGCATAATTCATTTCCTCAAGTTTTTACCAGCTAATTAACTTTCCTTTGATTTAATTAACGAGCCAGTTTGATATCACTCAAACACTATTCGAGTGATTCTTATTCTTCATTGGCATTTCATAAAACAATATTTTCTTGCCCCGTGAAACCGGTAGCTCCGACAAGACCCTTGGTATATCAGTGACAGAAGGCGTGACGAGTTCGTCTCCAGTAGAAATGGAACTTAATGGTCAGACCACCCGCCCCCCTCATCCTCGTTTTCTCTTCGCCACCGTCGAGATATCTTCAAGGCTGATTGCATCGCCAAGAATCCACGCAAAAGTATGTGCGAGCGTTCCTTTTTTCCGGACCTTTTTCTTTTATCAATATCTGTGAGATGTACGTCTGCAGTCATTAAAATGTTCTCAAGATTCTTCTAGCGAATTGAAAAATGCTATTCTCATTGCTGTTCGATATTGAATCAGTAGTAACTCTGGATAAAATATTTATATCGATAAGCTGACAAACACATTATTGAGTTCCAGAAATATTTGTTTGAAAAAAAAAATGTAAATATTGCCAATATTGTTTATTTACACAGTTGTATATAATTGAAATAACGTTCACAGGTATAACGACAAAATCCGTTAACTTTCAACTCAAAAAGGTATTGCAGGTTTTTATTATTTGTATTACTTACGTTTCTTCAATTATTCTCATAAATAGATGTTCGGATAAAAATTTACTTTGCCGATTCGGATAATTACGCAGTTTTATTGGAAAGCCTGTTTCTTCGGTGTCAGTACTGGCAAGGTTTTCGTACCGGAAATGTAAGAATGGCCGACTAAATTGATCGTCGAATGGTATCGATTATGTTTATTATCCGAGGGTAGATAAGAAGAACATCCTGCTTCAACACGAAACCCGATATATGTGAATATAGATATATAGGGTTGCATAGTTTGGGTTGTCTGATTGACACTTTGCCTTATCTCCTCGTATCTGCAGGCTAAAAGCTCTGCTCTCTCGTATATCCAAATGAAAGTGTTTCGGGCGTATCTAAGCGACGAGATGACCATGGCTCGTGTGTAGCATATGTCTATCCCTGACCCCACCATTTCTACCTGAAACGAGATATATGAGTAGTGATCGCGTTACAAGTAGAAAGTCTCGGTTTTGTGCAGACGTGGTCGAATCTCATCTGTCTCGTGGCGAAATAAATATTTTTCATTATTATTTAGCGTGTGCACATGAAGGATCATCGAACGTGACGTATGGAAGGATCGTGGACATATATTTTTAGTTTCCCACTTTTCTTGCCTACGCCAATTACAACAGTACGAAATGAGGGTAAAATTGAATATCTAGCATAGTTCTACAGTACTTTATCCCTTTTGCAGTTAGAGGGAATATTTTTCCCACCAATAAAAACCAATAAAAAAAAAAAATTTCTATTTGCAATTTTATTTTTCGACCTGGCAACACTAACGTAACATTCTGACGTTTGTTTCTGTTTTTATATTATATTATATTATTATATATATCAATTTTTATTTTAGGCATCTTATGTAACACAAATCCGAAAACCAAATCTTTCTATCTCATCTAGATCCTTATAATCGTTAAAGGGTTATATGACCGAAGCAAGCTAATGAAAAGAAAAATCATAAAATGTCCAAATTTTGACAAAAAATATTATACTAGAAATATTGAGTGTGAATGGAATATTCTTTATTTTCTCCTTCTTCGGTACACTCGTCGTATTTTTCTCTTCACGTGTTCGAGCCCCTCTTTTGGCTGCTGTGACTCAGAAATTCTACGAGCACTCAAATACAAATTGATTTTTCCGTCACAATTTGAAAATTGTTTCTACGCTACGAAACAATATTTCCTTCAGCCCGAGTAAACCACGAATTGCAAGTTGACCAAGAATAAAATAAATGAAAATTCGTACAATCGAATGTCACGTATAACGCGATGCATTGAATTTTCGTATAATCTAAAAAGTATCCGTGCTGCACTCGTGATTTGGACGACTCAGTGAAAAGAATGAAAATTGTTGGTCGTTACCAGCGGTAACCGTACAATATCGAGCGTCTCGAATCGATTTCTGGTTGAGGTCGGGGAACGAGGGAGTAAACGGGAGTTTAACGACGTTGGCTCGTACTATACGTAAAGGTTTGCATCGTCGTGTCTATGTACCGAAAATATACCCTGGCGTTTCTCCGTCTCTTTATCTCGGGGCTTGTGTGCAACCGCGGAAGAAAAGTAGAGGGTGAATAGCGTTCTTTCGTCTCGACTTTATGACCGTCGTATAGGAGCCGAAAAAAAACGAGAAAAAAGTGAAATTTTCTTTACTACAGGATTCAACTGGAAGAACCGAGGGACGAGGAAAGAAGCGTTCTTAGGTACTATTATTAGGCTACCTTCGATCCGCAACAAAGGCGTCAATCTTTTTCTCTACACTCTTTCATATCCTTCATTTTGCATTGTCTTATTTCTTTCGTTTTCATCCCTTTCTCGTTATACCTCGATCACGGAGGATATTCACCCGATCGTCTCACGCGATCCAATGTGACGCGATGGAAAAGCACCGCGCGACGAGCCCCAACCGTTCTAACGACTTCGGACCAACTACTGCGCCACACGGACAAATAACAAGTATTACTTCCTAGAGCGGTTGAATCGTCCAGTCTGGCCCTTTGGTATTACTCTCCCTCTCTCTCTGTCTCTCTCTCTCTCTCTCTCTCGTATCGAGGCAAAGCTTTTTGAGCTCGTGATTGATTCGGACCTCGCGTGTTTCCACTTGCCACCGCGAATTATGGGAAAAGCTCGGATCGCCATAATTCTACGCTGGCTTGACCTCCCTCTCCCACTAGCCCCACTTTTCTCTTCTGTCCCATCTATCTTTTTCTCTGTCCTCCAATCTCTCTTCTCCTCGTTTTTTTTTCATCGAAAGAAGAACAAAAAACACGATTACACGTAGATCGGAAAGCTTGATTTTTTTCTTGCGTTTAAGCTTGTGATTTTGTTTGCTCGTGTAATTCCCGAGTTCTTATCAAAATACGAATAATCTGCCTGAAACGAATTCGCTGGCAACGAAAGTATTTCGATGTTTTTTTAGATATTCTTTCTTGAGTGGAGACCTCTGAGTTTTTGAGTAAATTGGAATTTCGGCAAATTCATTTTTCGCGAGATGGCTTGCCCTGAATTATTTAATTCGTCGTATTACTCGTTGCCTCGTATTCGAAAAGAGCTTCTATTTTTATATCGAGACTTTTCTTTCTGGCATTTTCCAACGAATAACCCGTAAGGAGTTAAAATCGAGTCTGCCATTTGCTCTAGACGTTTTAGTCGTTTTTTTGCAAGTACAGGCAATTACTATTGTTGCTCAGCTTATTGGCCATAAAATGATAAGGACATATTCCAGCCTTTGAAATCATCCATTAAGCGATCGGACAGTATTGTTATAATATTGCGAGTTAGTATATGTATTACTATTATCTATTATCATAAGATATATTTTATACACGTTATATACCTTAATTTATATTATATTATGTAATTCTAGTTTTATATTATTTAATAAAATAATAGTATAATATTAACAACAATTATTAAATTATTATTATATTGCACTAAAAATCGTTGCACACTTTATAGTCGGGTGTAAAAATATACTAGAGTCGTGCGAGCAGAAAGAGTCCATTTACAATATCTCTGTCTCTCTCTCTGGCTCCCTTGAAGAGAGAGCTTTGGATAAAATTCGGAAGAGCAAGCGACATTATAAGGGAATAAGTGCGCGCTTTTGTTGAGTAAAGTCTCGCGTGACACGAAGCACTAAGACATCGCGGGGTGCCACGTTTTCTCGCAGGTAGGGGTAAGACTTTATCCCACGACGGGTTAGACCAAGCTTGGTGAAGGGCTTAACCCTTTCTCCGTGTGTAACCACGTCCGGATCTACACGTCAGTCTGGGAGAACGCCCGCGACTATCGTTCCTGAAAATAAATTAACATTTCCTGGGTGGTGATTTATTGTTCCGTTTGCCATTCGCTGCTATTTTGTTTCAACATCCTGGCAGTGATCCTGCTGCATGGCACTCGTGTATAGGTAGACCTTCAGCTACGTCTTTATCGTGTCGCGACATCGTCGTCAACACTTTTGGCTCGTTCCATTGTTCACGAAAGTGCTCGGAGATTTTATACATATTTTTATATGAAGCGAAACGCGTAGAAAAATAAACAAGACTATCAAAACGTACCGACGTATACAGGGTGTGGCGTAAGTAATTGATAACCTGGTATTGTCGGATAGGGGACCTTAAACCCTATCTAAAAAAAAATTACGAACTCCCTCTGACTCAACTATTCTTCGTGATACTTTTTTTTTATTTTTAGGAAATTTACTTTTTCTGTTCACTTTATCGGCCACCATTCATTAAAAAAAAGGGATTTTTACAGTCTGTAGTTGACTGTGAAAAACCCTTGTTTTTCTAAAAATTTCCTAAAAATTAAAAAAAAAATAATCACAAAGAGTAGTTGAGTCAGAGGGAGTTCGTAATTTTTTTTTAGATAGGGCTTAAGGTCCCCTATCCGACAATACAAGGTTATCCATTACTTACGCCACACCCTGTATACGCCACACCCTGTATAAGGAAATAAAAATGTTAGATGATAACTTCGTTGGAATTTTTTTACTGCGAAAGACTCCCTTATTTTTCACTTTTCCTTTCTTTAAGAAAATGTAACGAATAGAGGGTGGGCGGTTGCTCCCCTCTCAAAAAGAAATAAAAATAGTTCCAGAATTTAGAAAAAAATTAAAAAAAAATCAAGTAATAAAAAATCCCACCAGAAATATATTTGTTGGTTGTACCTTATGTATTCATTATATTCTTCGATCAATTTCGAAAACACAAAATCATGTTATTTACTATAAAATTACTAGGTGTCTGTTAAAAAATCTTGATAGAAGAGTCATTCTAAAATAATAAATTATATTCGAATTTCTCGCTAACTATTTACTATAATGTAATAACGTAGATCGTTCAGGTACCCAATCGTTGAATTTACGTAATGTTAATTCACGAATCATTAACTGAAATCGTATATTCCGACAAGTGAACGAATTCGTGGCGAGGAATACGTTTATTTTAATGCTGTACATAATTTTCATTGATATACCGAAACAAATAATTTTTATCGTCCGCTATTGGAACAGGTCCAACGGTTCGATTGCAGAGGGCATTGTACTTGGCTTTTTTTTTATTCCTGAGGGATCAGACAGCAAAGACGGGTAGGTCGGGTCTTAAGTCTCGTTGGGTTGCGCGCTCGAGAGCTTTCCAGGCTCTCCTCCCTTTCGCCCTTTATTTTTCCCTTTCGAGACGTCGAGACTCTTTCGTTTCGCTATCTTTGCCACTATTTATATATTTTTTTCTGCCAGTCTTTTCATGATACAACGGAGATTAACGTAAATCAAACTTCCATCCAGACGAGGGAGCGAGACTTGCTGGATGGATAAAAAAATGTGCGTCAGGAACAAAGGCAAAAAAAAATTAGGATGCCGATTAAAATCAGCCTGACAGTCTCGATATCAAGACTACTGCTCCACATTCTCGTCTTTTTTATTCCCATTTATCCGGATTTTTTATTGATGATACTGCAAAGGACGTGTATTATGATTATGATTATGGGACAAAATTTTCCTCGCCTTATCACGGTACATATTTTTCGCTGTTATTATTTCTATCATCAAGCATGAAAGAATCACAGGTAAAATCCGTGTGAATAATAAACATTGCAGTGCAAAACGGCGAATTTTTCTTCGCTGCTGTATGTTTTTACAGAAATATTTTTGCAGGAGTGCATTAGAGTCGTGGGGAGTTTGTGACTATTTTCGTAAGATAAGGCGAACTCGCGCCGGGGATTAATCAATAATACCCACAGACGAAGCTCGCGAATAAAATAAGAAACACGACCCTTGCCAGCTTGGACCGAACCTTTTCTTCCTTTTCTCGTCACAAAAAACTACTTTCGTATTCGAAAAAAAACATGCCGTAGACGAAAAGTCGTACCGTGTAGCGTTAGAGTCGAATGGAAAGAAGTTAGCCTGAAAATAAAAACGCAATATTTTCGGGGTATATTTATTTATATTTATTTATTATTAAATAAAAATCAATAATTATTAAAGTAAATAAATTAAATTATTATTAAATTGAATTTAATTATGATTAAATTAAATTATTTATTATTAAATTTATTATTTATATTCATTTATTTTATCAACCCAGAATTTTCTCTTGCTCGATATATTTGTTCCAGCAGTAGGAATAATCTTTTCAAACATTCAAAGAAATATGTTTTGTCAGGCTCTTCAAAATAGATCTACATAGCGGGGATGATGTTCTCGTTCGGTTCGAAGGGTTTTTCGCTGAGCCAAACGCATCTAAATAAACCCCTAAAAACTGAAGCAAAACTTAACAAGCCAAAACAAATTCAAAAATACCGAAATACGAATCTCAAATCACTTCACGATTGTGGTTTTTCTCTACTTTACAAAAAACTGCTGAGACGCTAGTCCTGAAACGGAATCCAAACTAAACCCAAACAAACCTGATTAAACGAAAACGGGAATCGAATTATCGAGTACCCAAACAATCCCGAAATAAATCCTGATAAACCCAAGCATACCTTAATAAACCCAAACAAACTTCCAATAAACCGAAAAAAATCCAAATTAAATTCTAATCGCTGAACGATCTCATTTTTCTACATTTCTAAAAACCGCTGTCACGCTCGTTTCCAAAAGCTCTAAAAAAACTGACAGACATATGTAGCTGAAATTTTGATAATAATCGGCGGAAAGATCTCACCAAACGAGACTAAGTCGATTTTGCAATAGCGACGCGATCGGTCGTCAAGGCTGAGTTCTGTTCAATCGATTCTCGTATTCTTTATACGATCGTAAGCCTGTGAAGATATACTCGGAATTTATACATAGAGTTTCCTCTCGGGTGTTTTCCGGTTTATTCTATGGTCACAAAACTTTTGGCTCACGGAATTGTATTTCTTCTCTGTCTTCGATTCTCGTTTTAAGAATGAGGACCAGATGAGATGGCACTTCGTAGTGTTGTTCTTTTCTCCCTGTCTTCGACTTCGATACAATAATATCCAAACGGCTTGCCATCTTCTCGTGAACTACACAACGTATATTTACATGCACGAACACACAAAAGCATGAGAACTGTACACAGACTTTCGTACTTTTTAAATATATATGTATACATCTTCAAGTATAGTAAGAATGCTTTTGTTTCATCGGCACCGAGATAAAGAACACGGTCTTATCAAAGAATACTCTGTAGAGTCTCAGATGTTCATCTTGAGTATCCGATTGTAGAGTGAGATGAAACGGCTCGGGACTTTTGGCGAATTTATTGACATTGCAATGATGATCAGCAGGAGTTGTCACTGCTACACTGCTCGTTGGATACTTCGTTGCCAATGAGGCTCGATCAATTTGCATATTTGGATCGTTCAACTCAGAAAATAATCTGTTTTGTTTCATCAGCCCTGATTCTTACGATATGACCTAATGAACCGATGATATCACGTAACCGTTTTAACAACGAAAACTTCAACATCACAACAAAAAAAAATTCTTCGTGGTGGCTAAGTCATTGGGATATTTGATTCTGAGACATTGTCGTATTTCATTCAGCGTAGACGTTACTTTTCTGTGGGTTGGAATTTTGAATGTGCGACTGGCACTTTTTCGAGACTTTTTTTTACCCAGAGAAGAGAATATAAAACAGAAAGGTAGCTAGTAACTTGTACCGGACATAATTATGAGACACGTGGAGAAATTTTTGTGACAATGGTTCCTCATAAGATTAGTTTTTTCTTGGTAAATACTTAAGACGACAATAAAACTGGATATGAAATATTTCTATTCCGCAATGGGATTGAGAAAAGGAGGTGAATCGTAGAAAATTCTTATTTGAGTCTCCACATCACATCCACGCTGATAGAGCTTTCGTCGGTATTATACATTCAGTTCGCATCCCAGTAGTAAAGGAAAAATTTCTATTTACTCGAAAAATTTAGTTACCATTTGCATACGCTGTTAAATTTCCATGAAGAGAATTTCAAGGTGGGAGAACGTTCACTCACGTTCGTCGTTACATGAATATGCGGTTTTATACTTTATCTCGTAGTTGCACTTGTAGTTTTCCGATCGCTCAACAACCCAATGACTACCGAACGAACTCGTAAAATTTTCGCATGCTGCGGTCTTTGCGATATCATCTGGGAATGTTCAGTGGTTTCGTAGTCATTCGAGAAAAGATGTTGCCAAAATGATTGAACTCAGCAAAATATGTTTTCCAAATCTTTGCTCCGGCTACCTGTATTTTTCTTTCCGGTTCTGCCTCGCCTCGTCTCAAGGCTGCCGTCGTAACTCCACTTCCGGTTTGTCTGTAAGTGAAACACAGACGTCTCACGTGTGCTTGTATCAAGTCTTTCTCTGTATTGCTCACTCGAAGCTCTTAGAACTGGTCGATATCGAGATATTATACTATGCAGGGTTATCGGTGGGAATATGGACCAGAGGGTATACCGTCCGAGCAATAACGTTTCGTTCGCAGACTCTCATCTATATACCTCTTACCCAGAGTTCAACGAAACCTTTTTTTTTCCTTTCCAGAGTTTTGAAAATTCGATTTTCCAGCTCGTAATAATTGAACTATTCGATACAATCTCACAAATATCGATACTCGAAATGCATTCGGTAATTCCGGTGTATCATCGAAACGACTGGATTGGAAGTAAGGCGCAATTGTTGATAAGAATTATCAACGATACGAACGTTCTTGCTTGGAACAGCTCTACCGAGGCAATCAGCCCAATACGAAAGTTATAACGATAATTGGCCTCCGAGAAGGGTTCACTCGTGCACGTCGCGTATTCCCGAGACAATCCGATCTTCTAATTGGTGGCAATTATTTCCAACGAAACTACCCTAAGAAACGACTGCGGTCGGAATTTACTACTCGGTCCAGATTAACACCAAACCATCGATACGTATACGAGTGCACCCTCTCATTGCGTTTGATATCCGCACGAACACAGCAACTGCCACACACGTATATGGATCTCTCCGTGAACCACTCTTCGGTTCTCTGCGCCTCCACTTTTGCACTTTACTCAGTTGGGGTCTTGTTCGCTCGCGCCGCTGTCATCGTGGTAAAGCCTGGCGATACACGTTTCCGGTTTTGCACGTTATTTCACCCGGTATCACGACTCCACGATCAATAATCCCACGAGAACCACGATTCTCTCTGCTGCTCTCTTTCTCGCCCTTGCGTCGCCCTCCTCCTCCTCCTCCTCCCGTCTTTTTCTTCTTCTTTCGCCAGCCTTTTTCCCCACTACTCGTTGCCCGCAGAGTACGCAAAGGTACCCTAATCCCGGAGGAATATATCGAGCACCCAACTATGGATGACTCTGCTATAAACTTGGTTAAAAAAAAAACTGACAGCTTTTCTGTGCATGAAAAATTTACGTGTATCTTTGAACGTACACACAAACGATTAGGCTCACCCTTAAGACACGAAATACTTCGCTTCAGCCCAACGTGTCTGACGGAAAATTATGAACGAAGGAGTAAAACTTATAGGCTTCTTTTTTACGGTCGTCAGTGATACGTTCTTATTATTGGTCAAGGCACTTGTCATGTGACGTAACAGTGTAATAGAAACGGTTGATTACTCGTTTTTCACTTTCTTTACGACGCCTACGAAAAGAAGAAAAGTTTTGTTGTCTGCTATAGTGGAAAGATAACGAAATGGTAATTTCCGTTTTTGGAAATTGTTAATTGGGGTTTTTGGAATTTAATGGGGTTTTTAGTGGATTTGCTTCGAACCGGGGTTCAAAGATTTGTGGATCTACTCTTTTACTCTTCAGGTACTTCAGTGGTACAAACTTTTTTTTTGTACTGTTATTCCAGTTATTAATACTAGAAAGTATTTTTGATGCACTCCAACGATGCAATCTTCAACACTTTGCGGGGAACGTCTTCCATACTGATCAGGAATGTAAAAGCTGGACTTTGAAAAAACTCTCTCAGAATTTTCATACTTTAGATGTCGCTATTCCATTTTGCTTTCTACATTTATCAACCAAACTTTATTTCGTGACATATGTTAATGTATTTAAAAACTGTGCTTTCGAAAATAACTTTACGATGTTACAACTGATAACGTTGATTGTACGCAAAAAACAATTGACATTGTGGCAACGTTCCAAACGGGAATATTCTTTTTTCCCTACTCGAAATCCAACGAAAAGTGAACTTCATATCTATGTAAAATTCTGAAGGTTTAGGGATTAAAAGTATCTCCAGGAAAGTAAAAGAAAACGGGAACGGATAAGAATTCCTTTCGCTGAAATGTCGTCTGTCAGACATGACGACGTCTTTTCAGCTCAGCTACGACATTTCTCGAACCTCATTAGTAAACGTTATAATTACTATCCGGAGAGTTCCACTCGAATACGTCGGGGGTTCTATTCGTCCGGGTATGCGTCACGTTGAGTGATTCCCTTCACCGTGAAATTTCATCCGGAGCGTTCACTCGTAGTCACACGTATACGTTTGAACACATATCCAAAAAGTGTACCTTCACAGCGAATTGTTTTTGCTGCACAATTCATTAGTGGAAAATGTGACAGAGATAGAGAGGGAGAGAGAAGTGTTGATGGCAGAGGTCAGGAGAGGGGGGGGGATGATAAAGAAAAATCCGTTCGTGTGAAAATTATCGCCTTCTCAGAGAGTCTTCCAGGATAGTTCCATTAAACTATTGCTGGATGGAACTTGATAACATACCGCATGGTTTTAGTCTTAAAAATAGTTAATTTAATAATTACCTAACATTTAGAATTTTTTTATTCAAAAGTTTTATTTTGACGTTCATATAATTGCATTACGATCTTCAAATATCCAACCAGTCAATTCAGTTTTTCGATGATCTTTGATTAATTTATCGTTAAAATAAATGTTTTACTATTTTATAAATCGACTAGCAAATCCGAAACTGTTTAAAATATTTATTTAATACTCCCGTTAAGCAATGGATTGATCCTAAATTTCGATGATCTATTATTTTAATAGTTTGAGATAAACAATAACATTATATCAATTATTGAATTATTATCACAGTTCATAACCGCAAACTTATGTAACAAAAAATTATAAAATAATTCGTGCATCATTGTTTCATGACAAACTATCGTTCCGCAAATGTTCAAGTTTTTTGGGAGGTTTTTTAAAATCGATCTAGTAATAGCTTAATGTACTCTTAATTGATTGCCTTGCGCTGAGAAACTCGCTTTACCTCACAGAAGACAGATGGATGACAGGGATAGAAAAATAAAGGGAAAAGACGTCACCCTTTGCCATCTATGTATTTCCGGTAAAGTCGTAATTATATTTTATGATGATGATGAAAAAATGACAATTTGGAGCCTAAAAGCGTAGGAAATGCCGAGCTGTAATTAATGACAGGACCGAAGCTTGCAAACGCATCGCAATGTTGAGAAATATAATTAACGTTCGTCCGTGAATTCTTTGGAGGCTGCTTAGATATGATGATAAAATTCGCCCACTTCCCTCTCGCGTATATTATCTCCAGCGATTTATCATGCCGAAGAAGATGTTAATAAAGAGCCGTCTGGGAACTCGGATTATTCCAATTGCTTGCGATGGCATGCTTACTCGTTCCACGTATACGAAATGATTCACCGTTTCTGCAAGTGAGACCAAGCTACGGACGTAAAAATAAGTAATATAAAATTATTTTTAAAAAATTTTAATAAAAATAATAAAATAAAAAGAAAAAAAGTAAGAAATAAGTAATGTATAAGTAATAAAAAAATAAAATATACTTTCTCAAAATAAGTAAAAAAAAACAAGTGTACGTCCTACACGAGATACTCAAAATTGAATAAAAGCTGATGAGAATCTATTTCTTGGATCTTTCTGATTCTTATCACTCTTATTTATCAGCGTCAACCAGAAAATAACACTTCGGAGTGTAAAAAATTCCAAGACAAAATCGATGGAACAATCGAATGCTTCAATAGATTAAAAATCAAAATTCTCGATAAGATTAAAAATCACAAAAAAACCGCGGGCTGCATCTCGTGAATCTCAAATCGCCGAAAGGACAACTAGGAAGCTCTCTTTTATTACGAAAAAAATGTATTACTATGGAATTGTAGCTAGAATTTTTCTGATATTTGAAATTTGACGAATTTATAGCGCATTTTAAAAAATCGTAATGAGTCAAAGACTCTCGTTGAAAATTGCCAGACGTTATACGAAGCGCCTGTGTATACTCGAATCCCAGCGTGCGTCACCGCATTTCTATGCTCTTAGCTTGCGCACATCGATATATACGTAGATGTATGAAAAGAGGGAAAAGAGAAATGAGAAAGGCGTGGAGTAATCTTTGATGCTGCAGCAGCCCTGGCTTGAGCCGGGGTGGGCGAGCTGGTAAAATGTCGTTTCATAAGGATATAACGATAAAGCGTTGCTGCAACGCCTGTAGACTCACGAATGCTGTTCAGTCTGGACTAAATATAAATATACACGAGTATCCTAGAAAGCATAAGGGCGTACTTTATATAATTTAACAGTCATATAAATACGAGTAACGCTCTTATGACCATTCGTACTATTTACACGGAAGCGTATATTTCTGTATTCATACAACGTATATATTGATTTATATTTATGGCGAATAAAAAGACGTCAAAAAGGTTGGGAATAGCGCAGGGTTTATACGTGATAGGGGTTGTGCCGCTTTAAAGCAATTTTTCCATCCACTGACTTCCGGTATCTACCACTCTCATACCACTCCTACCCTTCCCTTTCAACCTATCTTCAATCTCCTTTTTCCCCTCAGTATCGGTTCTCAACGAGAACTCGAGAACTTGGCAAATTATCGTAGTAGATAATGACATCTTCCTTTTTTTTCGACGACAGGAAAATGATAATAAAATGTTAACTCTCCAGCGTTGTACAGATCATGTCAGTTTTGGGATATCTCAACATTAGAGATTTCAAAGTTGAAAAAATAGGGACTTTGTATTTTTGAATTTTGAGACCGATTTTTTTAGTGATTTTTTTATGAGAATGTGAATGAGAATATTGAGGACTTGGAGTATTGGTACTTCGCGACACGTTAGTGCGCCGGAAATAGTCGGAATGTCTCGAATCGCAATTTCTCAAATATGAAACTTTTTTTATCGTGAAAATCAACGCATCAACCTCTGCGTTTATGAATACTACAGAGATTTCCATTGGAAATTTAATCGTCGACGTGGAAACGGATTTCGAAGATTTTTAAGGTGTTTTTTTTTCAAAAATATTTGTAGAATCTCAACGAAAAAAATCAATTATATAAATGTAAAAAAAGGCAACATCGTTTTTGTTCTTCATTATTTTTCGCCTTGAGATTCATTTATTTATTTTCTCCCCACTTCACCCTCATCAAACAATCCAAGCTGTTTGATTCTTTCATGAAATTTTATAACTAACACGGCTATTCTTAACTGAAACATACGCATGACAAAAATCCATTGTTTTTTCCTGGCAAATGAGATCGCAGATCAAAAGAATCCCTACGGCGTCGTTATCTTCCTGGCGAATGGGGAAGTATTCAAAGCGTCAGTTTCAAGACAAAAATGTAACTCCGAGTTCCAGTATGAAGAAAAAAATGAAGGGACGAGTACATGGGATTAGAGAGAATTGTCGAAAGCGTCGTAACGAGGTCCGTGTGGAGTAAGTTTTGCGAACCCCGATTATGACGCGAAATTTTACTTCCTCGGCAATCTTTTTTCATAGGATCTGGTATACACCACATATGTATGTATGTTACGTGTATACAATCTACACACGTGCATTCTTCGCTCGAAATAGATAGGGGACGTTTGTAGCTAAATCCTTTTGGGAACACATGAAGGGAATACCTCTTGTTACAACGCGAATCGTATGTTGCACTCTCTCTATTCACCTCGTTTTTCGATTTGTTAAACGTAACCGACGAAAAGTTTTCGGACCGTAAAATTTACTTATTTACACCCGCAACTAGAATCAAGGGAAAAAGGGGAAAATAATCGACGAAAATCGAACACGAACAAATTTTGGAAATTAGCTTTTCTCGATATACAGATTTCCAATCGATTGAAGGAAATAATCAATATTGCTTATGTTATTTATACGAAATAAATTTTACGATACGCGAAGGTAGTTTTCCAGTAAACGACCTGCACAAGATCTTTGGGTACTCGAAATATATTTGTAGAACTGATCAATCAACAATTCGAGTAATTTTTTATCCCTAGTGAAGAAATTGCTTCATCAGAAATGCCACGATCTTCAAGAAAACTGGTCGTATTTCTTTATACAGGAGTAATTGAGAATTTTCCGTATAAATAATTAAATTAAATTAATAATAAAAATAATAAATTATAAATAATTGAAGAGATTAAAAAATGGTCAACGGGTAATTCAATTTTAAGGTCGCGATAAAAACGTGCCGTTCTAGTATACTTGGATCGAGTGGACTTGACGATAACAATTCGCAATGATTAGGAAGGAGAAAAAACGCAGGGTTTGATCGAGATAAAATGGGAGAAGGGAAAAAGAGTGACAGGGGTAAGTTTATACGAGCAAGGGTAGCTCTACATTGGTCCTAATGCGGATCAGGGGTTATAAATAACTCGTGCATTACCCCCGAAACGCCTTCAAGTAAGCTTTTCGACCCCCTCGCCTTCGACCATCGCTGTCACCCCTCCAGTCTACACTGGGATTCGTGAGAGGAATGAGAGATACGCGAGGATCAGGGTCTGGAGATATATTCAAAGATTGAGTAGAGTAAACGCGAGAGAAACAGCAAAGAGGGTGAAATCCGACCCCTGTCACCTACACCGTAGACGGATCATAGTGAGCACACCTCGTTCTCACTCTCACACTTTCTTAGCATTTACTTTTAAAGTACATACCACATCATAGAAGTGAGGGTTCAGTCACCGATACTCCCTCGACGTTACACCGTCTGATTCAAATCTTTCCTTCAACGTGATTTGTTACAAGCTTTCATTTAACTTGAATTTCTGTGAAGTGTCAAACGAAAAATTCATCTTTCATCCACTTGCCGACTATTGAGAACTCTGAAGTTTTGCAAATTTGCATCTAGTAGGTCCCAATGCATGATGCAACTTGCAAAAAAAAAAACTATCCGTAAAACTGTAACTCGGTAAAATTTCGTAAAAAAATTTTCAGTAAAGATTAAAAATTTATTTATTAAAAAATTTTTTACAAACAACATAACAACATTTTTTTAAAAAAGATTTTTTAAAAGATTAACAACATTTTTTTTAAAGATTAAAATTTTATTTATACGTAAAAAATTTATTGACAAACAAGCTTTTATTCAATGTACTAAAAAATCGAAAAAACATTTTTTTACCTAGTCACTAAATAATTTTTTTACCACGTCGCTTTTATCACTGAGGATATAAATAAACACTCGAGGCACTCAAATTTTAGGCATATCGTCAATATATTTCATTCACAGAAATCCGGAAACGTATCAACTATATTTAATTTTTGTACAGCAACCTTGGATTTCCTAAAAAAAAATATTCAAAATAATAATAATTCAATTTTAGCGTTGCGGTGCGATAATTTCTTCTCCTAAGTATCGTTGCGCCAAATAAAATACGGTTGATGATTTGAATTCAATAAATTTATTAAACTTTTGAAAAGTTTACCGCCCCAAACTTTTATTTACAGCCACCTGTTAGGGACTTGATAAATTACTATGTTAAATATTTTTGGGTAAATTACACAAATGCTTGTTTTCTTTGAAAAGCTCTTTTGTCATATACATTTTTATAAATTCTAATTGCTTTATGGATTTCGACGACTTATGCGTAGCGACAAAAATATTTCAAATAAATAACCCGAGAAATATGAAGACTTTGATTTTTCTTTATAATAAAAATGTTTTATTTTTTCTTACAAATGGATTCCGGATATTTTGGATAGTTGGAATTCTTAATCTCCCTCTCTCTATCTCGCCGACTGCTTACAACCAGTCTAGTTGTAAGCAAAATGCTGTACGGTCGGCAAGGTGATTTGTAAGTATATTAAAGGGGTGCCGGAAGCCGTACAAATGATGAGCTCGTTGCATTTAATATCTTTCCCACCCCTTTCCTTTCTTCCATGCACTTGAAACGAAAAAAATTAACATATATATCTATACTTCGCCTACGTATATGTTTAGCTTATTTGGGCTAAGGTCAGCATATGGCTCATTCCTTCTTGGGTTCTTCGGTGTTCTCCACGAAGCAATTAAAAAAAAAAAAACAATTGTATATTACTGAACGTTTAATTACGATCGCAGGAACACCTGACGGTCCGTTATATCGAGCGCAATTTTTTATGGAAACGTGGAACACTTAAGGAGATTTCTACATTCTAAATCTTATGTGAATAGTTCTGCCGGTTAAAAGTGATTAGAAACCCAAACAATCGTTACAACTAAAATATCCGTACAGGAGTGAGTGCTGTCTAGTTGCGACTTCAGGGTCGTATTAAGGTTCTAAACCTTTATTAGATTTTATTAGAAAACCATTATGGTTTATTGTTATAAACAACGTATCATAAATCCGTATTCTGGGTTGTATGGGAAGCTCTTAAATGATAACGAGAGTTCCATATCACAATCTCCGGTAAAGTTACCGATCACTCATGACCATCATTGGCATATTCGGTTGTTTCGTACTTCGCTTTTTTCACCTACTTTTGACGAACTTTACGCTAGATAATTTTGACGAGCAGTGCATCGGGGGCGGTTAATGACCAGTCTAGTTGGAGTGGTACGCGATGATAACGTTGTGCTAGTTCTGGCTCGCGATTTCTCACGTACATAAATCATTTAAATAATCGAAAGAGAAGGAAAAAAAATGTTGAACTTGCAAGCTATGCAACCTTTCCTCGACTAAGGATCTAGTTAGAATTATACATAGGTCATCAAAGTGGGTAGTATATGGAGATAGTACATATTAATGCTATCGTATTGATTAGAAACAGTGTATTCCCTTCGTTTTAATCGTATCGACAGGCTATCATGCGAAAAGTTACAAATAGCTAATTTAATAATAAATTAATATTTAGAAATGTTAATTTTATGGTGTCATTAATTGAAGTCAAATTCGATGATATTGGCATATACTTAATCGATATTACATCACTGTCCTAGACATCCGTTCAAACGGTCCAACAAAGCAATCGCAATTTTCAAATTCAATTAATACGTTTTGATATCTTATCGTTATCAATAATTACCAAGAAGCTCAATGAATATTGAGTTTTTCAATGATTGGTAATTAATTCAGCGTTAAAATAGACCTGTCACAAAAAATGAGAACACGGTCTACTCATTTGCAATTAAGGTTTATCGATTGCTTGATTCTAAATCTTGATGATGTCATATTTTCAGAATTTGCTGCGATTCAGTTCGATGCATTTTGCAACAATTAACATCTGCAATTTCCCCATAGATTATTTTGTGTAATTTATATATTCTAAATGTCTAAATTATTCGTAAAAAGATTGGAAAGTAATTCATGTAATATTATTTTTTTAGGAACTAAAATCACGCCTAAGTTTCTTTTTTGCGATTTTCTAATATTTCAACTGCAATGTCTAAATTAATATTATGGCACTTTAATTAAACAATTATTCAATTGAGTTACATAAAATGAATTAAATAAAATTATGAGCCGTAAGTGTAATCGTTAGAGATTGTATTTCAGTTAGCATCTTTTTTGGATTGTCCTCAAATTCGTCTTTCGTGTGGAATCTCATTGACTTTGTATATATATTAAAAATTTTCGTATTTAAAGAGAATTGCTGGATTTCGAAATTAGAAATTTCAAAAATTCCTCTATTCCATGGATTACTTTGTTCAAACGCTTACGAAAGGTATGGCGAAAAACGATTCGGTGATAGACGATACACTTCAGAAATATCTGGTACGAGGGGGGTCATCAACAGGTAGTTCGAGAACGCAATGAATTCACCATATCTATGGTTTCCCGTTCCTTCACCAGACTACTACGTATCAGAGAAAAAGCATGTCAATAAGGAGTGGAAGGGATCTCGGAGTTTAAAATTATGAGGGGTCTGATCCCCTAATCCCGTATCAACTTGGCTTTCTTCGACCCCGCAGAAGAAAAATGTGTGAGAATTTGAAATTCGAGGATCAGAGAGGGGCTCAAAATCTTTTATGTTATGTACCCCATAAAAAAGACCAACGAAAACAGATTTTTTTTTAAAGAGGCAAAAGGCGTGACGATCGATAAAATGTTATGACGAATAAAGCAAATAAAATAGAATTGAGTATTTTTTTATTTTTATTTTTATTATTACGTGCCTCCGTTTCATCGTAGAATCTCAAAAAATGGACCTTTTTTAAATTTAACAATGCATATGAAAATATTTGATACTCTTACATAAGTATTGAAGCCAAATTAATATTTACGAAAGTCTCGAGTAAGTCTCTCGCAAAAAAGCTTTAACAAATAAATCCTGCCTAGGTTTGCAATCGTATAAAAAAATCTCTGCCTTCCGGAAGTTCAGGCTTCGTGAAAAACTTTTCTCGATATGGTCTTCCAGATATTCCATGAACTTTGGAACGTTTCATGAGGATCGAAAGACACAGAGGGAGGAAGATAGAGAGAGGGAACGAAAGAGTCAGGAAAAGAGGACGAGCAGCAGCATCTTTTCGTCAATGTTTCGTTGCGAAGAGGCAAAAAGAATTTGAGTGGAGAGAGGGAAAAAAAGCAATATCGAGCTACGAGAAAAATGGTTGAGACGGAGCCACCGGTTGTAAAGGATTCAAGGAGTTTTTCGAGAGGGGATATAAGCACAAAACGAGACGTTCCGATACGCGGGATGATTTGGCCGAAGCTTTGCTTCTCTTTTTTATACACGTACTCTCGTCAAATCTTTCTTTCCCGACAAAAAATCTCTTGGCGTAGTAGTAACGTCGCGAATAGAACGAGGAAACGGGGCAAAATGTACGTCAGTGCCAGACGCCGCGAGGGTGTCTCGATTTAATCGAGAACAGCTCGTCGTTCGCTATTTGCCAAAACCCACTGTCGCCACCTTCTCTGTACGCTATTTTGACTCAACGCGTATTCTTTGATTCTGGCTTTTCGAATATACACGCTTTTCTGCTTTTCTCATCTTCTCAGCAAATTTTGTTTATCAATTTTGTTTCATTTATTTTATTCGAAGTAATTCGGAGAATTGTGGGGTCAAGCAAAATGCAAAATTCATTTGCGCGAATTTTCATCAACAAATCGAATCATTTTTTCACTGATGAAATAATCTTTTTGCTCGAATGATAAAAACGTATACACATTTTATAATCATTATTCTGTTGCTATTTTGTCCCAATGAAGCAATTTTCAAAAGTCCACATATCAATACGTTAAAATAAAATAAAAATCATAAATTTAATTGAACCAGGTATTATTAATTGAGTCAATGAATTTAATACAAATTATTGACATTTTGAATAAACGTGTACTATTCGTAAGCTTTGTTTCTTAAAATAGGAAGTAATCTCCCGAAGATGATAATAAAGGGTAATGTTTTTTTTTCTGTTGCAGTTAAAAAGGCGAGATTCGTCGGAGTCCAAGGTGAAGTATACTCGCGAATGTGTTAAAAATATATATGTAGTAGACGGTAGAATGGCAAGAATGACAGTATGGTAGACCGTGAGATACAAAATGTATAAAAGTTCAAATAAAGAAACTGCTGTCTTTCGCTTGTAAAGTCTATACAGTGACGAGCCAGTGATGCTTTATTTGCTCATAAAGTTTACGAAATAGCTTGGCTAGTAATGTTGAATTTATCGCTCAGTGTATAGGGTAGTTGACGGTTTCGAGAGGCCAGAAAAGGTTTTCGTAAAACCTTTTACAGCTTGTTTTTCTGTTTGGCAAGACGCGCTTGGCGTCGATGGTCGTTGGGACATTGGACCATGCAAAATTTATTGGTTGGGTCGTCGGAGAGCTAAGGTGCCCACTGACGAGAGGAAGGAATCTACAAATATTGGGCATTCGAGCCTGAATTTCGACCCACTCGCATTCTCTGGCATTTTGCCTATAAATGATTATTTTTTGAAAAGTTACTTCGCCTAACTATAATCTAACGAATCTTGTATCTGGGTCGTTCTTTTTTTTAACCTACATTAAAACGACGTTTTTCTGTTTTTTTTTTTTGGTTTTTGAACTACACATAATTGTGACTTCTGTGGGATTAAAAAAAAAAGTTGCTCCTGTGTTTTCATTAGGACTCATTAAAGTTTCTTTTCTGGCTAATAAAAATTCTTTTTTAACGTCGGTTTTTAAAAAAATAGTGTGAAAAAATAGTTTTGAAAAAACGTATAAAATATGCTGGTTAGAGAAAGTGAAAAATTACATAGTATTAATAGATAAGAAAATATGGACGTTTATTCGAAACGAATTTAAAAAACCGTAAATATCAATACTCCATCGAGATGCCATAGTAAGACGAAGGACAGACTATTGTAGGTTAAAAAAAAATCGCGCCATTTTTCATTTACGTATAAGACAAATTATTCAGCGACCTTGATCTATGATTTTCGGCTTTTGGGACAAAACTTTGCTTTTGTCATTCGACACTGCATTCGCAACAGAAATATGGTACGATAAACACATAAATTTCTCCATGTTTACCATTTCACTCGTACATTGAGCGATAAATTTAAAAGTGCTCAACAAACCGTAGATAACTCCGGAACAAAAAAGTTTTCCTTCCGAAACTGCCTGTCACCATCGAAACGTGCTTTTTTCAAAAAATGTTGTAAAGATGTTTGCAATTCACGTTCCGAAACGACATTTATAGGTTAGTCGAAAATACGAGGAAACATAGATAACGTTGTAAACTGGGTCAATGAATGACGCAAATTTTCCGTTGTCACGAACCTTTGAACGCGATTTTTTTTTTTTAACTAAACGTGAAAGACGGGTTTGCCTTTTCAGAGAAACGTTACGATCGAAATTGGTCAATGGAGAATATAATTTTCAGCACAACAATTCAACACGTACGTGACGTTGAAGCTGCAGAACGTGAAATCTACAACGGTGACTGTTAAGGGGGCCAATCCATGCTGGGAGCAAGACTTTCTTTTGTAAGTTGGTCCATTTTTTTTTACTAAAAGTACCCACAATTTTTTGCTTCCTTCTTTACTGTTTGTACACCATTACTTAAAATCCTGAAAATTCAATACCCAGAAATTAATTCGACTCGCCAAAAATTCTTCCAAGAGTATTTTTCTACCATTCAAAGCAAAGCCTGTACAAAATTTTACCTCGCTCAGAGAGTGATCGAAATGTTACTTAATAACATAAAATTCGATACCTCGAAAACTATTTCGACTCGCCAAAAATCCTTGCAGGAGTTTTTTTTTAAATATTCAAAGCAAAGCCTGTGAAAAATTTTGGCTCGATCAGAGAGGTTATGTTCTCAGAATATTACTCAATAACGAAAAATTCGATATCTCGAAAACTATTTCGACTCGCAAAAAATCCTTTCAAGATTTTTTTTTAAATATTCGAAGCAAGGGCTCTGCAAAATTTCGCCTCGATCGGAGTATGTTCTCCGAATGTTACTCGAAAACTGAAAACGTCATTTCTCCATAACTATAGCTAGTCGCCAAAAGTCCTTTTAGCAGTTGTTTTTAAATATTAACAAGAGAAGCCTGCTAAATGAGAGCCCGATCAGAGATGGGAAGGAAGGAAGGGTGGGGGCTGTTCGAAACTTCATTGGGGATGATAACTCTCCTACAAGAGTAGCAATACCGAACATGTTTTCAGCTTATGCAGGCTGATAGAAACGCTGCTGTTTCGTTTGTTTGTTCTGCAGCGAGACGAACGATGTGAACACCGGTCTACTCGTGGAAGTATGGAGCAAGGGAATGCTCTGGGATCGCGCACTCGGCTATCATTACATTCCTCTGCCTGGTGTTTCATACGCGAGCGAGGTAAACAACATTTTCGAGATTGACGGGCACGCAAACTCGAAGAAGCAGCAGCAGGAGCACGAGCAGACTTCGTCTGTAACCGTAGTATCCTCGAGTCAGGAAGATCAACCACAAGCACTTACACATCAGGAGACACGACACCAGACAGATACGTTAATCGACACCAACAGCAATACACAGGATTATCCGTTCACTGACACGGTACACCTCCAAGCACTGCATGACTTTTTTTTTTTTCTTCAAACATTTTTCGTAGGTCAAATGAAATATTCGCATTTTGATGTTTCCTCATTGGGCCAAGGTCACAGCGTATACCAAGAGATACACTCGGCCAGTTTGTTTTCTTTTCTTATTGATTGTCGATCGCTCAGAAATGCTGCTGCTTCAACGTCATCGTTTGTTTGCCCAATAGCATGCTCGCACTTTTCGCGGAACTTTGATTAATTCGAAGTGAAATGTTTTTTCTTTCTTTTTTTTTTTCGGAAAATATTTGGGATTTTTTTGATTTTTTTATATTGGACAATGGGGGTTACACTCGAAAGTGGAACTCCTGCTAGAATCAGACTAATTTTTTCATTCCATTTGGTATTAAGGTTATAGAAAATTCTACAAGGTAATATTAAGGCGCATGATGTTTATTGTTCATAAGAAATTATTTCTGTTTTGAATGAAAATTTATCGAAAATGCGAATTTAAACCGTGTTTATGGAAATAGTCGGTATTTTTGAAAGTTTGTCGCTAATTATGATGAAGAAACTATAGTTTTATGCTATCCAGCGATTTCACGATGTACAATTGTCGTTATAAAAAAAGAATAAAAAAAAAATTCTGGATATTTTTTCCGAGAATACATGTTTTTTGAAGTCAGTCTGATTCTAGCCGGAGCCCTACTTCCGAATATTTACCAAAGCATGAAAAATTAATATAAAAAATATGCAATATAATTCTATTAAATAAATAATCAAAACAATTGTTAAAAACCTTCCAGCTGCAACTGGCCAGTTTTTGCAGTTGAATATTTTTTACGTGTTCAATGCAAAAAATACGTATACATTTTTATTTCTTTGTTTACACTTTTTTTTAACTATTTTGATTGAAATTAATTTTATTTCTATTTTATGTACCCTTTTGAGGGTTTTCACTTGGCCCTACCCACACATGGACATTGGGTCAAGGTCACAGTGTACACCGGGTTCAATACACTCGGCCACTTTTTTTAAGTGATAGTCAATCACTAAAGTCCATCAGTTTATTTGTCTACTAGCATGCTGTCAGCTTTTGTAAAACTTTCGATACGGGGAATCATCGTTCTACCAAGCAATATGATTCATCATTTTCATTCATGCTTTCGAGCATTTGTCCGTTTGCAAAATTCCGTTCGAAACACTTGCCCATTGAATCTGCGGCGAGAGGGTGAGGGGAATGGCACAGCCTGAAAGAGAATACTTCAGCGTGGTTCTAAGTATCAGGAAACTTGGTCCGAAAATACCAGTCAAAGTCCCTTCACTCTAGAATGTGAATATTTCTTCAAATGTCTTTTGCTCCGGTTATTGTTATCAGAAACATACAAATTTTATCGACAAAAAATTACTTGGATTTTTAATATTTATTGTCAAATTGGAGATACAAAAGATCATAAAATTAAATATCGTCGTGTTTCAAAGATGCAAACATCAACGTCATTTTAAATCGTGGGAAATGAAAATTTTTGTTTTCAATTTGTCGATTACTCAAGGATAGTGAAGGAACGACCGTCTTCGAAGTTTTTCTGTGCCTTGCTGAAGAGAATGGTCGGATGTCTTGATGATGAAGATTTTTTTTTATGTAGTCGATATTGGGTTTTGTCAGGCTTTAAGTAGGCCGGATGATATAATATCATCGAGTTTAACCGAGTTGATAAGCTAGTGCGGATAAAGTACTGAGGTCGCGGAAAGAAAACGGGCGAGCCAATTAATGTACGACGAAATCATATTAATTAAGGAGCTTTAGCACGCTCGGTACGTGGCTGACAGTTTTTTTACATTTTTTTTTAATTTTTCTTTTTTTCCGAGTCCAGTAATAACCGGACTATTCCAAAGGTGATATAATGGACGTTTGTGTGTGTGTTTGAGTTCACTCACTCTTTTTTGCATCCCCTGGATACTCGTGGTCGGGTTGCTCGACCGACTCATCTGGTTTTGTACCAATCATCGTGAAAGGTAAAATTGACCTCTTCAACCGCAATACATGTTCATTCGCGTTCTGAAAATGCAAATTTATTGTCGCGAAATTATTCGTTTCTTTCGGAATAATACGAAAATAACGGTTATCGATTTTTTTCAAACGTGACTTGCTTCGTTACATCGAGGCTACTTACGGTATGATTTCAAACAGAGACGATTTTCAAAATATTTCTCGAATCCAGTTTTTCATCGCGAAAACAAAATCAGTTTCAAAAAGTTCCACACTTCATATAATTTTAATTATTGAAATCTGTTTTTATGCGACTCTTTATAACGGTTTCGTTAATCTGGAACTAACACACGAGTGACGATTAAAAGCCAATAATAGCGCAGACTTAAAATTCCAGTTTTGTACTATTGGGATAAATAAAGTTCAAGGAAATAATAGAGGGTACGGAGTAAGCAAAAATATGAAAAAAGAAGTTGAGACGAACTTCACCCTTTGACATTTGGATGCGCATCTATAGGCCAAGGGCTTTAACGAAAAGCCCTGTAAAAAATTATCGGGTCAGGAAAGGCGGTTTTCCTGCTTTGCTCTATAACATTTAGCAGATCCAATAGACGTATTAATTGTTCAAGTAAACCGGAAAAAAATGGAAAACTTGCTTAAAGGAAAATCCGGGAATTTATAAAACATTTATACATCGAAAAAATATTAATGAAAAAATGCAATAACGAGTCATCTTTTTTAATAAAATAATATTTATCCTGGGGGAAATATTGTTTATTGCTTTTTGGTCATTGGCAGCTTCAATTTTATTATCCTCAAACGAGAAAAAAAATTATAAGAATATAGTTATCCACGAAGAATTCGTTCAGCGAGGAAATATCGATTTATTTGTTTTTGGGTATTGCCATATATAGTTACTCGGTAATTTTAGCACAATTATTTTGAAATGATCAGCAGCCAAAAAGTGCCCATTAGAGGTTTTGTCGATCAGTTTCCAGCGAGTCTCGAAGCGGATACTTCCGATTGATCGATTAAGCTCATAATCCTTTATACGCTCAGCTATATCATTAAACCAGATTGCTTCGTATCGCGATGAATCTCGAGAGTGTGATTTTCCGTTCTCACGAATTGACTGCACTCGTATGATTTCATTACGACAACGAGAAACACCATTTTTCAATCCATATGCTTCGATCAATACACTTGTATTCACGAGGTGAATGAATTAAGGTCTTTAATTGTTTCCTTAAAGTATGCATATATCTAAATTAATGATATATTTAGCTAAATAAATTTTTTATTTGAATTTAATATACTATATAAATTTAAATATGTTTATTTTAAGTAAGTTTGGAATATGTTTTGGAAATATTTAGCATTATCTATATCTTCGAAGTACATTCCAACTCATACGTAAAACTGATTAATCAATTGTTTAAACAAACGTATGGGATTTATGAGGAAAGTGACATAAGAACCTCAGTCAGCTCAATTCCATAGAAACATGAAATAAAGAAATATATTTAAAAAGATATTCATAATTTTCTTATTTTTTGTACGAAAAAATATGATTTTATCAAGAAATTCGCAAAAAATAGAGCCTCCAATTATTTACACGAAATATGAAAAATATTTCATTTGTATGAAAAATATTTGAGATTATTGAGATATCATTCAAAATTGATATTTAACATCATTAAATTATATTTAAAACGAATATGGAAGACATCTTAATTATTTGATTGTTTAAGGAATACAAATTAAAACACTGAACAGTTTTTGCAAAAGAATCTTTTTATGTTATTCAGTGCAAAAAATACTCTCTCTTCCTCTTCGCTCCCTACATCTCGTTACATTGTCCCCGTAAAGTTTGGTGTGCCCTCGGTAGTTTTTTTTTGGACTTCTCGAGCTCCCTCGCTCGATCCTACGTGTAGTGAAACCCAACGAGTGTTTGCATTCATCCCAAGGTTTTGTAGACCGGAAGCCCGCAATTACCAGAACCCCCAGAAAAGACAAGAGCGTCCAAGAAAAAGGGAAGATTGAGACAATTGAATTCTCGTCTAAGCCAAACAATGTGCTAGATCGATGAAACAATTTAACTCATCGCTTTTTTTTGCTATTGAATTTTTTTTGATAAAAGTATAGACTAGAGAATTACGAGAAAGAATTTAATAAACATAATGTCATGATTTTATTTTAACAAATGGCAGAAGAAACTGATTTGAAAGTCGAAATTCCTTATTTTTTCTCTTTTATTTAAACTTTCAGTTTAAATAAGGATCGATTTTCATCGTTTTCAGTTTTCAAAAGGATCGATTTTACAGAGAGACAAGAAATATTACTCCATATCCCAATCAATAACTGACCCTCAAAATTTTCGTTCTCCTCGATACGAGGAATTGTTTTTCCATTCGTTGGCACTTTGCGATGTAAATTCGCAACAGAATTCAAAGTACGTACGACGCACGTGCAAATGCTCTCGACGACTTTATTTCCGTGTTCTCATTCATCGGGAGGCTCTTAAAATAAAATTTGTTCGCGACGAAGGATGAATAGGAGGATGTAAAATATAAAAAAAAAAATCTATAGGTCAGAAGGTGGGACAGGCGGGTGCTCGATCGAGAGGAAAAATTATGCATCTGTGAGGGTGGTTTTTTATCCCTCACTCATTCGTTTTTCTTTTGTCTTGGGCTCTCCGCGTGCTCTCGTCATTCGATTAACGGGAGAACCCTTCCTCACGGATCCAGAGTTCACGACGTGGATAAAAACGAGTACACGTACGAGTCGATCAAGTTAAACGCTGCGTCTTCTCTCTTTTTTTTTTCTTCTTTTTTCAATCTCTTTTTTATTTTCATTTTTTATTTCGTGCATCGCTGCGTAACCGTTGGACCTTTCGAGAGGGAGAGAGAGAGAGAGAGAGAGAGTGTGGCGAGACCCAATAGTGCAATAACGTGTGGAGGGTCATGGTCGGAACATCCCCAAAGGGAATCGGATGGGAGAAACGTCGGCTAACGAAGCCCCCCCCCCCATTGGAAAGCATTGAACATCAGCTCTATCGATTTATTTCTTTCAACGTACCTCCCTATCTACCCTTTGTGGGATCGGGATCATCACCTTTTCGCCCTTTACCGTCCCGGGCACTCTTTTTCGAAATTGGAAAAGCCTCGGATGCCTCTATGGATATCGTCGAACAATACGTTGATCGGTCATCGATAGCTCATTGAATCATGACGTCTGCAACAAATTAATCAAACGGGCCTCAGATGGAATGAAAAGTGTCGTTTCAAGATACCACCGTCTGCTGGATCTATCTTGATGTAGCGAGGCTCAAAAGTACGAAAGAGAAAAATCAACCCGAAATAATGGGTTATCTCAAGCGTTTGGAACGAAATCCCCTTTGGTGGTTCTTTTTAGAAAGGCTTCGGGGCGATCGCGTCGACTCTTCGAAACACCTGTCCGTCTTTTCGACCCTTGGATGGTTTTCCATCATATACCTCTTTCCTGAGCTCCTTCCGACCCCCCCCCCCCTTCTCTCTCTCTCACTCTCTGTTTCAACCCCTTCGATCAGACGAGTCGAAGAGTGTGGCTGTGCGGTTTCTGGCCGTGAATGTCATCTGGCGTTTCGCCAAGTATGCGAAACCCTCGCTGAAACAGACTTGGACAAGGAGACTCGGGCCAAAGCGAGCAAAAAAGCGTTCCCCAGCCGCGAATTATCCGTATATACCTTGCGGTCTTATTGTGCCTCGTACATTCTTATATATACATTTATGGACGCGTTTAATACGCTTTTGCGAATAATCCTGCGTTAACACGTGCCACGTGAAACCTCGATCACCTTCCTCAAGTCTGCCGTTTTCGTCTCCACCCCCTCTCGTCCTCTCTTCCTCTTTGGGGCGTCAACTACTTTTTGCTAATTCATCACGCAGGGTAGGTATGATCTTGACTGGAATTTCAACGAACCCTTAAATATATTAGCTACGACACACACAAACATTATTTATATACCTACATTTTTTTTCTTACGATGTATCACAGTTTTAAATCGGAATAAAATAATAATAGAATAATTTATTATTTTGAGGAGGGGGAAAAGTATACTTCTTGGTTAGATCGAGGGTATCCTAAGGGGCTTCCGGCGTTCCAGAAAACTCGATTAGCGATAATAGTATAAATTCATTGTATTTGGTCGAGCACAAATACGGCATAGTTCGGCATAATAGTTTATACAGTTTGAGCTTTCCCAAAGATATTGTCCATAGTGATAACAAATTGCGAAGTAAGAGATAAATGGATTTTCGACAAATTTGGGTGAATATTTTCCAGTATTTCGATATCGATAAATTGTAGCAGAATTATTTTGGATTATGTATCGGAGGAAGTGTACAATAGAATTATATATTTTTTTAGGCTTCGACGGTTTTTTTAATTTTCACGTTTTTTAAAATTCTCTTTACTGAAGACGTATAGGGGAAGGTGGGGTAAGACGGGGACCGTAAGGTATTTCATAAATAAAACCCCCTGTTTTTTATTGCACACAGTGGGAACTTTTATTTAAAGAATAATCAGTCTTTGTTTATTAAATTGTATTGAGC